>QKMX01223328.1:0-14344 GCA_003401595.1 Venustaconcha ellipsiformis
AGTGATATGACTGATAATTTTGTAAACCTATGTTAAAAATTTAAATCACAAACACACACTTTGTTGTTCATTAACAGATACAAAGTAAAAGAAAAGCGAACAATTGCACCGCCACAGCAAAATAAATGGTACTCCATCAGATAACTACTCCTGTCATGTGTTTACAGCAACTAGATGATTTCAAAGTAAATTCTGATTTGTCTTAAAGGCTATAGGAATCATGGATCCTAAAGATTTCATGAGTGAAGTCCATTGATTCATTTGTGTAATTCAGCTGTGAATTCTTTTCAAACAAGGATCGATGGTGTTAGCATTAGGAATGCAAGTCAACTGACACAGCAAGTAATTTAAAGCCAAATTGTACAATTTAATGAGTAGGTAAGATCATACCCAAAAACTGTCTATCAGCATCAGTGCAGATTTGAAGGGATGATTTATTGGACTATATAACTAACCTGCCTTAAACAATGTGTAACATGAAAAACATGATTTTGGACTCCCAAACACCCTGATATGGTGGTGTTTCGAAAAACAAGATTTTCAAGAATCTCTGCTGTAAAGGTTTTTCAGTAACATTATAAAACAACATTTCTAGCAATAGTTATACCTGTAATCAGAAAGTATGAATAGTAAACTGTCCAGCTTTGAGTTCAGCTAAACCTATCATCAAAGCATACCACTGATATAGAGGCAATTAAAAGGTAAGGTGGTCTGAGACAAACAACACCTTTCAGATATAACTTAATTGGCTGACAATAGGTCTGCTAAGGTGACCTGTCCAGCCAAATTTTGCTGTGGAAGAATCCATTTCGCTAATCTGCATATGTAATGTTCATAAACTTGAAAAAGTAGAGCAACCCAATTTAATCAATCTTATTACACATTACTACACTGAATAAGAAAGTTAAAGCTATCATTAATATAGTTTGTGATCAGTGGCAATGTTTCTCTGAAGTAGAATTTTACTCCATATATACAACGCAAAATTATTCTTTCAGCTGTTGGAATCGCATTCAAACGCATTCATTTTCACGAGTGCAATTCAGGAAGCAAAGCAAAATGCTATCAGCAAAGCAAGCAAGGACCAGCAAAAAATAATTTAAAAAGTCCTTGTTGACAGAATTCTAGTTTCAAGCACATCATTAATGGGTAGCATTTAATTCATTGCACAGACTACATTAGTCGTTCTGAAGTATGCAACATCCATCAAAATAGATGCACCATCAGTATATAGCATCTTCGACATGCTGAATTTAACATTCAGATTAGTTCTCTCTTTTCTTAATTCATTTAACATTTAGATTAGTCCTCTGCACTCTCAATTATTTATCATACTATTAAATGACCCATGCATAACAGGATGATTTTAGTGATGCAATATATTGATTGAAAGATAATGATAGTATGATCGAGAATGCACAGTTGATTAGTGTTGATAAAACAATAACACCCGAACTAGAGAGAGGTTTATTACTGCTGTATTACAAGACCTATTAAACTTTAAATATTATGTTCTCCGACTTCTCCCAATAAAAAAATTATCAGCTCCAAATATAATATACATTCATTTTTCTATTGAAACAGGCATATCTTGAGTTCAAACTGCATCAAAAAAAGTTCTGACAATGCTAACATTGTGGTTTTCATGAACAACTCGGTTCTGACCAGGATTCACTCTAAGAATCCAGCAACAAAGTTTGAGCAAAGTACTAGCTAGTCTCTAGTGAGCGCAAAGATGAACACTAATAACACTTGCATTACCTTCTAACCCCTTAATGAATTATTGACAGCAGCAAAGAATGCATCAAATTAAGCATATATTTTGCCATACAATGGAATTTAAAGACAGAAACTTGATGTTTTATTTCATGTCAGTGTGGTTGTGATTATGTGAGTGTTTACACATCTGTGTGTGTATGGTCATGATATCTGACAATGCTGAGTCTACCAAATATTTCTTTCATTGTGAGTGTATTAAATGCTTTGAAAAAACATACAAGTTAATATTTATTTAGACTCAAACTCTGAAACATTTTCTTATATGAAAATAGAGCTTAACTCTCATACTGATGACATGGCATTTTTTTGGCTCATGCACACTGAGCCCCACCCCCACCCAAAAGGACCTCCAAACACACATTTGGGGTCTCAAAAAAAAACAATACTTTCTGGAAATATAGCAGGTATGATATATTAGTTTACTGTTGCCAGCAGCATGTACTCCCCAAGATCAATGACAAGACCATATTCAAGGAAAATGATGCCTATTAGTTTGTCACTGCTTCCAATAAATATTACAGAGTCACTAGTGACAGATTCCTCCTTTCACAGACTGCAGAAGGCTGAAAAGAAATCAGTATGCAAGGCTATGACCAATAACGACCTAGCTAAAGATTCCAATGTTTTCACTGGAAGTTGAGGCCAAGACCCATTTGATCTGCTTCAGTATCCAGTGCAAATTTTAGTGGGGCAGAAAGGAGTATGAACCTTGTAGCTAGAAGTAGCTACCAATGGTTGCAACATTGAGGAAGAAGTAGACCATGCCCTATCTTGTCTAGCTGAAGCTTGACCCTTGCTAAACCTTTGAGAAAGATCCATGACTGTAACTGAGTGAAGAAGGAGCAAGAGATCTGCTCAAGAGTTCAACCCAGAAAGTTTCTCCAAAATGTAAAGTATTTTGGAGTCAGCAGAACTTGAAGGTTTGGGACACAAAGGCAGTAAACCTCATTCACTTCTTTATCAAATGACCAGGATTCCTCCTCTTCTTCTGCCTCTTTAACGGAAGGGTGAGAAAGGTTGGGTGACAAAAACTGAGGTAATACCACATTGGCCTGCTCTAAACCGAACTCTTTGTCTTCAACAAGGACAAAAAGTACATCTTGAACCTGCAATGTCTCCTGGGAGGCAGGACTATATGACCCATTATCTCTTTGCTTAGTAGAAGATATGGTGGGAGGAGAAACTTTACATGGAAACTCCTCCTGTGGAAATAATAAATTGTTTAGAGCAATGGTCTCTGTTGGTGGTTTAGGGCAATTCTCTGCCTGCCTATTGGATTTTAGACTCAACCATGTATGACAAGGTAGAACTATGGCCCAGAGGCACAACCTTATTAATATGCTACCTATGCCAAGAAAGGCCACATATCCTACATGAGATTATGAGGAATAATTCAAACCTGCTAACATTGAGAAGAAAAAAAATCAAAATCAGGAATATGCACCCAAATCACCATTAAAAATCTGGTTATAGGGTTAAAAATCAAGAGGTACAAAAGTAAGTTGTATACATCATGATAAAGATGTTTTCTTGTGTAATTTCAGTCCATTGTATGTTACAGATTTGCATTTCTGCAAAAGTTCATCATTTATTTGTCCCTGGGTGCCAAATTTGCTGACATTAATAGCTTTCAGGGTTAATGCTGACAGGTTGGCTCTTTGGCTGGTACTGTTTTTTCTGACCATTGAGAATGCTCTATCAGCATTACTGTTGCTGTGTGGTATTGAAAATATTGATAGCATTACTCTCCCAAAGGTTAGAAACAACAGTTGGACAGATCCATCCTTTTTTTCTATGAGCAACCCACTAAAGGATGAATTACTTATTCAGGCAAGCACTGCAGATGTGTCTAAACAATCTGTAGTATCGTTAAAGAACCTGGTCTTTATCTCCAACCAAATGGAAAGAATCAACACTGATGGTCTGCGCAGTTTCAGCTTTACCAAATCTACAATTCTGATGCAGAATTGAATGTGGAAAGTACCGATCATCAGTGGCAGAATGCTTGATAGGTCAATTGCGAGTTGATGGACGCATGAAAGCAAACTGCTTCTCCCAATAACTCCTATATATCTGATATCTTTTCTTTTTCTTGGCAGGAGAAAAGTCATCAGTTACTTCCTTTTCTTCTTGTTTTCACTTCTTACTCAGAAACTTATCCATTATGATGCAGAGTTTTGCTGATGGGGTCAGATAAAGAGAACCACACTNTGAGACAATCTCTTTGTATTGGCAGATGAAAATTGGAAATCGAGCCGGATATTACAAAGTACTAAGAAACATACCAGACACAGAAAAACCAGAAACAGAAAAAGGAAATGGAAAATGGTAAATGATGCTTTTGCACACAAAAAAAAAGCTTTTTTCTCGGAGAGTTGAAAAACCGGGATTTTTTTCTTAAAAATCGGGGAATCAGGAGATAGGTCCATAAATCTGGATTTTCATGATCTTTTCAGTAAGGTTGGCAAGTCTGTGAATAATAATAACAATAGATTGTCTTTTCCCTTAACATGCCTGATGCAAATATTGTATTCCTGCAACATCAAACTCCACCTAAATAATCTGACTTTTGATTTTCATCTTTCCAATAAAAGTATGGGGGCTTCTGATCACTAAATACAATTATCAGAGAAAGAGCTGAACTAATTATATACAATTTAAAGTTGCAAAGCCAATATCAAAGCCAAACATTCTTTCTCAACTGTGGAATAATTTCTCTGGTACTTATTTAATAGAAAAATAGCACACAGAAGGATTTACATCATTTTCATGAATCAATACTGCACAAACCCCACATCATTTGCATTAACAGATATTTTAAATGATTGACTGAAATTTGGACATGAAAGAACTAGTGAATTCTTAAGTATGGCCTTTAACTTATCAAAGTTTTCAAAAAAATGAAATGTACTGCTTTTGTGGAATAAAACAAATTTGAATTATGCAATACTTTATAGCCATTATTGCATATCTAACCTTTTTTAATGCCAGAAAGTTACCATCCGTTCAATGTGAACACATCCTCCCAGAGTGAAGAAAAACTTAGAATGACCTAGATGTGACACTGGGGTTCCGAGTACTGCTATGTGCACATAAGCAATACTGTGGTAGTACATGAGGCTTATTGACATTGCATATATGTGTCAGTGGGGTTCAGGAACTATTTACAAGTGACGCTTAGATGTGACAGTTGTAACTAATGGGAAAGCACAACTCTCCACTGCTGTATGCAACCTATCAAATGGGATGATGCAACCCACTAGGAACCAGAGGCAGACAGTGTCAACAAAAGCATGAATCTCACTTCTTTGTCTTGCAGCAGCTAAAGTGAGTAGGAACACAGTAGAGTATGAGGTTTTGAAAGGAAGCTTCACTCAATGGTTCACATGTGGCTTGGTTAATGACAATGAGAAACAAGATCTCATCTGGGCATAAGAAACTGGGAGACAGGTCTCTGGAACCCAAAACACTAAACAAGAGTGTCAAGGTGATAGAAGCTCAACAGCCCTTGAAAGTGGATACTGAACATCTATTGGTCTTAAAAAAAGGAATAAAAGAAAATCAGCAATGAAGTTAAGTGGGGCAGAGATGATCATACTGCTCCAAATGCAGTTGGAAAAAAGAAACTCTCTTGGTCTAAATGATGTAACTGGCAACTCAGCACAAAACCTGTTCTAAATGAGAGAATGCTAGGGACAAGCCAGCCAAGAAGGTGGATAATAATGTAAGCAGTTGTGGAGGAGGGATACCTGGTGTAGGGAAAGAAATGAGGTTGAGACCTGGGCCTTTCAATCAACAGGTCAAGAAGATTGATGTGGGGGCGATGAGAATGATCCAAGCAGTTCAGATAAGTTCAGATTCATTGCAGAACAGTCAGGATGGTGGAAAGGCATATGTGAATAGGTGATCCCACTGGAAGATGAATGTATCTACTGTCCATGCTTTCTGATCCAGGACAGACAAGTAAAAGGGAAGTTTGTTGTTCAGCTTTGTTTCAAACCGGTCCACCAGAGGTCTTCCCAAAAGGGAAAACAGGGACTCTGTTACTGAGTGGTGAAGAGACAATTCTGTTAGGAAGGCTTGGCCTGTTCTGTATAGACTGTCTGCTAATACATTTATCTTGCCCAGAATGTGGAGTCGTGACATCTCTGAGGCTGCCCATATGACAAGGTTCAAGATCTTCACGCAAAGAAAATGGGCATGTTTGTCTTCTTGATGTTGTATATATGTGAAGACAGACTTGTCTGAGGGGACCATGACACATCGGCCTATTATGGTGTTAACACATCCATACAGTGCTAGAAATACTGTTTTTAATTTCTAGGTTGTTGATGTGAAAGGACAATTCTGCCAGAGTCCAAAAACCGTGAAGAATTATGCCCACATGCTCTAAATGAGCCCACAAACCAGAATCTGACCCATCCACAAACAGATAGGGGTGGGGATCGGGTGTGTGCATGGGAACCCCCATCAGGAATCTTTCTCAATTCATCCATCAAGCAAATCGTAGAGAAAAAAAGTCCCAAGTGAATCAAGCCTGATAGAGAATCTCTGTGAGACTTCCAACTTCCAAGAAGGAAAGCAGACAACTAGGTTTGCTTGTAGCATCTCTAGGAGAGCCAGGATTGACTCTACAAGATTCAGTGGATTCCATGAACAAGTTTTAGTTGTGAGAAAGTTCATCCCATCATAAACAGACTTACAATTGTCAAGTTCTGACTTCGAGGGTTGGAATGAGACCCAACTGAGTTAAGGTTGACCAAGAGAAGAACAGATCTTGAGAATAGGATTATCTGAACACTTTAATCAGCAAGTCATTGAAAACTGGAGAATTGATGTTCCCTGTATTTGGAGGTAGGCCACTACCACTCCTATGAATGTGGGTGCAAAAAAGATTCTAAATGGCAGAACCCAGATTTGAAACAATTCCTACTCTATGGCAAAAACGAGATTTTGGTATGGATGAGGAAAGAATGGGATGTGCAATAGGCATCCTGAAGGTCAATGCAGATGGTACAAATGAAAAGACAATGAGCATCCTGGAATGAGCAGGTTGTCTCCATCTACAAGGTTTCCACCAACAGAAACTGGAAAAACAGAAGCAGATTATGGTTTGAAACTTTCTGCTTGTCTATGTGAACAGTAAGATTCAGGTGTAGATGGATGAAGAATGATTGTTCAAAACCCTCTCAACACTCCTTTTTGCAAAAGGGCATGAACCTCTTCCCTCAGTTCAACCCGATTGATCTGGGTAAAAAAAATATGGGGTCTTTGATAGTGGGGGTTGTTCTCAAAACTGGACATGAAAACTCTCATTTACAATGAAGAAAACCTACCCACATCCATAATGCTTAATCAAGCATAAAAGGACTAGGCAAGCACTTACTGGGATGTGCATGAAGGGGATACATAGCAGGATAGAGGGTAATTTGCCAAGGATGTCCCACCCCCAAACCTGCCATAAGAATGGAAGGAGAATCAAAGAACTTTCCCATGGAACTGCAGTGACATGGGCACCATGGACCTGATGAGGAAGTGGTCCTACAAGAGGTGGTAATTGGAATCAGCTTGCTCCTGCTTGATGAGGAAGTGGTCCTAGAAGAGGTGGTAATTGGAATCAGCTTGCTCCTGCTTGAACAATTTGCCTGATCTCATTTCCTGGTCGATTGTGATGGACCAGGAATTGAAAGATCATTGTTGGTGATCCAGCAAGGCTGGAGAAGCCAGGATAAGATTGATGCCCCCAAGAGGGTCTCAGTTTTAAGTGGAGCAGCCCTTAGAAGGTCGCTACTGTGGTTAAGCAAGACCTTTGATGAGTCCAATGCATTATGACGGATGTGCAGAAAGTCCACTAATGCCATGGCAACAGAGTGCATGCCGAGATGTCTGACCACAGCATCCTGCACACGTAGTAATGTGGCTGGATGCAAAGATGCTTTTCTCAGCATACTAAAGAAAGTAGCTGAGAATAGGTGGGACAGCAAAACAATGATTACAAGAAACCAGTTTTCTGCTCCATGGCATCAATTGTTTTGATGGGAAGGTATGCCCAGACTCACAGAAATACCCACTCTGGCCACAGTGGCACCTAAAGAAGAAGGTTGATAGGCCACTTCAGGGAATGTACATGGTAGCTGGAAGAAGTAAGGCGTCTCAATGTTGAGGGTGGAACAGAACATCGTCTTCATTGCTAACCTTCACTGGCCTTGTGAATACCTCCCTATTTCCTCAATCAAGGATGAATGGGAGAAGAGGTCTGATTGAGCTGGTATGCTGGAGATCTTTCCCAAAATGGAAAGGATCCTGATGAACTGTGTGCCCTGCATTAGGGGGCACAAGTCCAGAAATAACAAACAGTAAATATTGTTTACCACATTATCAAAGGACCAGACCTCTTCCCCATCTATCTTAGAAGAAGAGGTAGGCCTGAGAAGGTGTCATTGCCATAGCTTATGTCTAGAACTCGCTGGAGGCAATGAGGAGAGAAAGAACATCATTATGAGTTGGAGAGTGGCTGGGTATCAACAGACCCTGGTTCATTATGAATTACAGTGAGGAGACAAGTACATCTGTCTGCCTCAAGTCTTCCAAAATGAAGCCATCTGGTGATGAAGTGATAGTGGGAAAAGAGCCACAGCATCACTTAACTGTGAGGGCAAGGTCTACTAGCCCATGGGTGTATAATGGACCATAGGCCCTGAAGTGGAAGGCCCCACATCCCAAAAGGGTTCATAGGTATAATTGGGAACAGGGTAACACTGAAGAAGTCCCCATCCCTATCCCGAGTCCTGTGTATAGATTGTGAATCTGGCATAGATAGGATGTTAAAAGGGGAGGTGAAAGCTCTGTCCATGTCCTGTTCCCATACAAAGAGAAAGATGAGTGAAAGACATGAAAGACCTTGTCTTCAAGGATTTATCACTATGTGCATTATGGTGCAGTGTTTTGCCTCTCAAACAGAAGAGGAACAACACATTTCCAGAACCACAATGAAATGCTGTGCTCTACCTCCTTGATATGAGAACGCAACCTGCTGATGGAGTGCTCAACCTCCCTAGAGGGAGGGTGCAACCATATGGTTGCAATGCTCCAACTCCTTCAAAATAAGGTACAACCTGCTATCATGGTACTCCAACTCCCTAACGGGAGGGCACAACCCTCTGTCACAGTGCTCTACTTCACAATGTGATGGAGCAATCCAAAAACTGGGGAGTTCACACTGTTAGTGACATGAGTAATTTTCTTGGTCTCCCTACATGGGAAAGTCAATCAACTTCTCCAACATCTTGACCCTCCTTTGGGAAGAGCTTCACTGGCCACCAAAGATATTTATATCAACATGTGAGACCTGGAAGAGATTCCAATTTAGGAAAATTTTGAACAACTCAGAGTGATGGTTTTCCCAGCCTTGAAATAAATTTTAATTTGCACGAAATGTAAGGATTTTTCCATGTGAACCATCAGTACTTATGCAATCTGTGTGTGACTATCCCAAATGTTGTCACACCTGCCTGTATGCAGTGTCATACAGCATACACCATGTGGATGCACTAAGAACACAATGATGTTGCCATGCACATCACCTGGTTGTATGCAATGTCATACCATGTACACCCATGTATGCACAATAAACACTATGATGTGAAAAAACTAGCCTGGTTATATGCAATGGCGTACCATGTGCACACCTATGTATGCACCAAGAACACTGTGTACATGAAGTAAACAATAGAGTTGGTCTCGTGAAAAATTACCTATAGTTTTCCTGATTGAAAAACAAGATAATTCACTTGTGAACTAGTTTCTTTAAACAACATTCAAATACATATACAACATCAACAAAAATATATGAATTTCAAAATAGTGGAAACATGTATGCAACGAAAGCAATGTTCTCCCAGTTAGGTAGGACCTATTGTTCTTTTCTTTAGAACACAAGGACTTACCTGTATATGTAAGGAATATGTGTCCACTGAAAAGATTTAACACAATGAAGCTTCTTAAGAACTAAAATGAACTAGTTCGAAAAGAGAAAAGTTTACGATAGTTTTCTAAACCGACCGTTGTAAAATCAAGACTAATAATCAACTTCAGAAGACCACTGTTTGCCCTAAATTGATACAGATATAATTTCCCTAGTGACAGTTTTGTCAGACATCCACACAGTGAAAAAAAAGACAGATATTTACTTTCTGCATATAACCAGGTGACATATAGAGTAGTGTAAAAAATAAGAGTGGAGTGTAAAAGGTCATTCTGACTTTTTCTCTGCTCTGTAGGATGTATCGAGTGGATGGTAAGAAGTTTTTAGCATGAAAATATGTTAGCTACACAATAGTGGTAGGATAAGTAATTGCTGCTTTCAAAACTACATTTTTATCCTTAACAAACTGTCTGGGATTCATTATGGAAAAATTGGAGCAAAATTTCCAATAATATCCAGCCATACCCAAAAATAACATTAGTTGCTTTGTCCTGAAAGGCACAGGGAATTCAGAAATCGCCTTGACATTAGCATCTGTAGATTTAACTTGCGAATGTCCCATGATATATTCTAGGAAATGTAACACATCATGACATGCATGACAAAACTCACTTTTAGATAAATTAACTGTCAGATTTGTATAGTATCAGTAAGTCTGTAAAAGAATTTCCAAATTAATTCTAATTGATCTTTCCATGTGCTGTTATAGATGATGACATCATTGATCTTAGCATTGCAATTATCTAGACCGTATGTAATCATATTCATTAATCACTGATAAGTACAATGCTAACCTTTCATTCCAAATGCATCACTTTATATTCATAATCATTCTGCAGTCATGAATGTCAAAATTTCCTTTGTCCTTTCTGCTATAGGAATTTGCCAAAAATTCTAAGTGATCTTTCCAGGTGCTGTAATAGATGATGACATCATTGATCTAAACATTGCAATTATCTAGACCAGATGTAATCATATTCATTAATCACTGATAAGTTCAATGCTAACCTTTCATTCCAAAATGCATCACTTTATATTCATAATCATTCTGGAGTCATTAATGCCAAAACTTCCTTTGGGCCGATGTGTCATGGTCCTTTGTCCTTTCGGCTAGAGGAATTTGCCAAAAATCCTTTCAAAAGGTCAAATCTGATGACACTTTACATTTCCAATTTTATCAATGTAGTTATCTATTCTTGGCAATGGAAATCAATGTTTTAGTCACACAGTTCAAATTTATATAGTCTTTGAAGAAAGGTGACCTCATCAAACAGTTCACCAATAAATGTGTAAGTTAAAGGAATAATTTCCTGATCAATATAATTTTCAAGAGCTTCTTTCTCATAGCTCTAGTAACTGCACAAGCTAGGTATCAGGGATTTCTTTTTCAAAATGATCGACTTTCTGATGCAAACAAGGCTTGTCAGTTACAAGTGGATTACCACAACCTTATCTCCAGCTACATAATTCCCTAGTAATAAATTAATACCCTTGGTGGGTAAAGATTACACTGTTCTCACCATCATTTGTCATGAGACTAAATCTGATGACAAATTTACAAAATGGGAAGGAAAATTAACAAAGCAATTCTCTACTCCCTGAAATAAGAACACTCATTAGAAGAAGACTTCTCAGAACAAGGCAAAGTACCTGATAATAAAAAGACTATGAGAAGCTCATGTGTCCCTAAATATCTTAATTGGGATAGCATTGGCTGAATCACTCATGAGTAAGATAGAACCATTTTACAAGAATGGTTCACAATTCTCCATAATATTGTCAGACTAGAGATTGTTTGACCATACAAATGGATTGCTTTTAATACATGACCAAGACCATCACCTCTTAAAAATAAGAGCATTTGACATAGGTTCATCTTGAATGTGTTGCTCATTTTTCAATCTGTACAGTAGCAAATAGAAATAATGTATCCTATGTACTGACTGGTTGTAGGAACAAAATGTCATGAAAATAGATGTTATGAAAGTACTGCTACTGGTCAATATGATTTATAATTATTGTTCATTTAAAAGAATAGTTTCTAAATTTGATAAAGAATTAAAAAATATGAATTCTTTTCACTTATTTCTGAGTGCGTCTTTTCAATCAAATATGCTCAAATGCACTCAATTTCAAATATACTTCTATACACTCATATACATCTTTTTAATATCAAAAAAATATTTATATTGTGCTATTGATGTATTCAAATGCTATTGGTGTATTTTTTTTAAAAATATGTTATATTTTGTAGAATATATTCATTAATAATAATCTGTATTTTTTCAGAGCTTCACTGATCTTGTGATAACCGATGTAGTTATCAAATTAGTTTAATCCTGCAGCTAAATCCATGTGAACTGATTTCACTGTTTATTACCTTTTTGTATTTTCTACATGATAATAATTAATATATTCTTTATGTTTATCAATATAAATTTTAATACAAACTGGCATTGGGGTATTATTGTTATGTGTGTCTGCATGGAAATCAACTACTTTCTTAACTAAGTGTTTTAAAAGATTCTGGAACAACTCAGCTCATGGCGAATTTGGCCCATTAATGTTTTATGCCCATAATGAACTCGAAAAACAAAAATTAGCTCTTACCATAATCAGTCCTTAATACAGTCAGCTATAAACGTAATGTTGGTGTAATGTGGACATGTGTGAACAAGACTACTGTCGCACTTCACATCCATACACCATAAATTTTTTATCAGCTGTGAATATATTCAAATATTCTAAGTTCATAATATCTGTCCTTGCAAGGTCGCTGTTAGCTGAGTTAAACATATCTTTTCTTTTTTTAGAAAAAGATATGCAATGAGACAAAGCAAACATTTCTAATTCTAATCTTATCTATTTATTTTCAAAGCATAAAATTTGTGTAATTTTGCCCTGTCTTATTTATATATCTTAATATTAACTGTAATTAAATATTTTATTTATTTATATTAATTTATTATTAGCAGTAACAACTATTTAATATTCTCTTTTCTTGACATAATTTTGTGCCTGTCAAGTTCATAGGAAGAGCAATTTTTTTCTGTAAGTTGTTTGATAACATTTCAAATGCCAAGCATTCAACAATCATGACTGAATTAAATTGATTATGATATATTAGTATTATATTGTAGAACAACAAGAACTATTTAATTTGAGAAAATCAGCCTATATGACAGTGCTGACATACACTTTAATTAACTCCAAGAGTAATGCATCCAACTGTCAACAACAGAGAAAGTGGATATTTAAAGTGCCTACATTCATAAAGTAACAATTAAAAACTAGTCTACATATATATATATATACCTCCAAAGATATATTTAACATGTGTATTTTACTCAATTTGAGTATATTTTAATTAATTTGAGTAAAAAAGATGTCTTATATTTTTTCTTTTGTTATGTCATTTGATGTAACAGTACGTACCGACTTGACTGGTCATGGGACAAAAATACACTGATAAACAGTTTCATCAGTGCCACTAATTTGCTTAGTAGAGCCCAGATGTAGGAGTAACCTTTAAAGGTTCTGTATAAAATGCCAGTAAACAAAAATTGTTAACTTGTGATCTTGCAATTAGCTCTAAATGAAAACAAACAACTTCATGATGTATGAAAGTAATTTTTAATTCGGTTTTAAATACTAGTAAGAAAAGCTATTTAGACACAGATTAGGAATTTTAAAAAATGGCTTCTGCAATAAAATGTTGGTTTTAGACTGAAAAATGCTTTGGCATAGTGTTTCACACAGGCCATTTTAGGATGGTGTTGAGCCATAATGTTTTATTTCCATGCCACACCATTTTATCAGCCCCCCCCCCACTGCCTCATTTTGATTGGTCAAGGATCTTTTTTATCTCATTATCACAAATGGTGTTTGTGTATTACTGAAGTGCAAATGCATGTCATTGTCATTAATATATGTACAAAGTAGTTTTCTGCCTGTTTGTATATATGTGCAACAAATATGTAATTTAAAACTTGCAAATATGTAATTTTGCATTATTAGGCATTGTTTATATTTTGCCATATGTATAGTCTGTCATCTGTCCTTATAACGTGAACATATAAAGCATAAAAAAGATGTGCATTTCCTATTTAACAGGTTTAAAAATTAGGTTGGGGAACTTTTTTTTTAAAAAAAAAAAACAAAACATTATCTATAAATCAAATTATATTTACATCGCTTCAAAGTACTGGGCAAAACCAGTTCAATTAGATTCACATATCAATTTAATAATATACAATCGCAATTCAAGAACAACAACACTTATGAGCCTCTAAAGCGTACACAGGCACACTTTGAAACTTTTTAGGTGTCTGTGATGAAAATATAACTTGTAAATGCGTTTTTTATTATCTTTGAAATTTTTTTTTTTAAATTGCTTAATTTGATAAAGAAAACAAGTTCTTTCCGCACTTATTTTCTTCCTTCCGCGAAAAAAAGTTCTTTTTGCACTTAAAACACTACCCTGATACACTATAAGATCACAGGGGTTTGTTGCAAATAAAATTGGTAGCCTGACCTGTAATAATATATTATTACAGGTTAGGCTGCCAATTTTATTTGTAA
>QKMX01223396.1:7244-21707 GCA_003401595.1 Venustaconcha ellipsiformis
TTTTTAAAGCAATGTTAAAAATTCAAATCACACACACACAAGTATATCAACTATATATTATTTTTTAAAACAAACACTAAATGAAGAAAGCTTTTTTTAAGTATAGGAATTTTTGAGATATTGAAAGATGAGCATATATCGTAATTTGCTAGAGTTCATATTTTTCTGAATATATGCCAACACCACTAATCATTAACTGTGTGATGCCTCGTCTACTTGATTAATACCATTTTGTAATTAAGTAACTACAGTTAAAATGTTTTCACCTCCAAGGAAAAAAAGAAATGTATTCCATAAAAAGTGAAGTGTGGATTGGAATACACCAAAACTTGACCATGCATTCAGCCATCAAACATAGATATGCATTATACTTTCTGCACACAGTGTTCCACAATTTTAAAACTGGGAATATGCACATGGGCTTTTATTTTTGCTTACAATCTACCCATCATACATGTTCTATATAATAATATTATATATTGCATGTATGACAAATAAGTAAGCAATGATATGGGCACCTGAATACTTTAATCCAGAATACTTTAATCCTTCAACTGAAGACCTGCAAGCTACCATAGCTGAAACATTGTGAGTTTTCTTGTTGAGCATAGCCTGCCTTTTTGTCCGAGATCAGTGACAGTAAAAGAGTAATTTCTATCATTAGGAAAAATAAGACGGACTTAAGGGCCTCCTGAAAATTTGTAACAATGTTTTTAGTTACCATGATCAACCACCAGGCAAGAAACCTGAACTGTTTTGAAAACAAATTTAGCAAAGCCCAAGTAAGGAAGTTAAAGTCTGCCACATCCTCATATGACAAATAGCATGAAGTTTGTGGATATCAGTAAATTTAGCTGCAAATAAATTTGTACATGTAATTAAGGTAAATAATGTTTTTTTTTTAGGATTTTCATATATTGCATACTGACCATCAAAGCAGATGGAGCTAGTGTGATGGTATTATTTTTCACTAATTGTTTTCAGAAGTCACTAATTTTTATCCTTCTTTTCACAAATTGCGAGTCTGGAGGGTGGGCAGCTCTGGAATACATCCATCAGGTTTCAAGATTATACATGCACCAATGTCAGTAAAACCAGGATAAATACCAATATGTAATGTAATCATGGGAACATCAAAGGTAGGCCACTAAAATGTGGGTGGAGTGGGATGTAAAACTAATTTTAGTGATTTAATACTTACCTGGCGCTATTGCATAGCTGGTACTTTTCTGGATGGAAAATACCTCAACCACATGACAAGAATTTGAACCAAAAAATTCCAAATGAGTGGATTGCCCCTGGGACACCCCATAGATATGCTGCACATGCACACTGCCCTTTATTCTTTTTCATGAATGCAGCCCACTTTGTGGGACAAAGTGCAGGGTGGGATGGTGTGGGAGGAGGGAATCTGGCAATAGCAACAGGTAAGTATTACATCCACCCAAACTACATTTTAATATCAGTTAAACCATACCTGCTGCTACTGCAATGCTGAATTTGTCATTATGGTCAGGTTGATGATCCCACAACAGGCAAATAAAAACAAACAGAAGGAAAACTCATCCTCAATGAAGAATAGGAGGCTACACTAGAATGGAATCTATTGGCTCTTTCTGAATGCTGATAATCAGGCCAAAGCAGAAAATGCCTTTACTTTTGTGAGCTAACAAGTGAAGTCTAAAGGAGGAGAATGTTGCCTAAATGTGGTTTTCATCACATCCTCCACAGAGGAATGAGGTAGATTAGCTATACCCTCTCTACTGTACTCTTCTAAATCTGATGTATGTAAGCCAATTCTCAGTTCCAAGTAGGATGAAACAGCAGTCTGAAGAGGGAGATGGGGCTTTAACCTGATCCCTATTCTGTACCTTGGGGACTCCAATGACTGGCGCCCAGAGCTGGGTAACTATCAAGTTGTGGGAGTGTAGAGGACACTTCCTCCCTCAGAGAGAGGCACAAATCACTCTCTGCCCTTCTAGATGAACAGGGTGCTGCTTCTCCCCCTGGGGAGGATGCAACTCTCCCTTTGTCTTAGTGAAAAAGAGAGGGTGCTGCTCCTCCCTCATAGACTGGCACAACTCACTCCCTACCCTCAAAGAATGGGGAGGGTGCTGACACTCCCTCATGAGAAGGGGTGACTCATTCTCCACCCATTTAAAACTCCTGGGAGGGGACTGACTAATCTAAGAGATTCCAAAGACTTGGGTAACCCTTCTCCAAAACCTGATTAATACGGAGAACATGAAGCACAGAAAATCCGGTTATCTAGAATCTTCTGGTTTATCTTGATGGGAGGACAAATTCTCATTGCAAGATCTACCAGTAGGTATTTTCTACCTGGAAAAGTACCAGTTATGTAACAACAACAGATATAGCACATGATATGAAAACCTACTTTTTCTCATGACAAGTAATATACTCCAAGAGAAATATGAACATCAAGTTTTATGCTGTTCATGCAACAGTTTGAGAAATTTAACTACTAAAATGTAACATGATCACTGGAGCAAAATGTTTGATATTGTGACCTACTTTTGTCTGTGATGAGTAGTACCTTGCACTACAAGTATACTTGTCACATTTCATTATTTTACACTGTCTCTGAGAAATGAAACTAAACGCCCAAAAATTATCAATGGGGCATGAAAAATAAGCCATTGTGACTTATTTTGGAGATGCTCTCCAAGTTAAATACACCCATTAGATTTCATGACTTTACATGCAGTAATGTCTTACAAACAGCAGAGATGCAAAATGTAATCACTAACCATTAAAATTAGGCTACTGTGGCCTAATTTTGTTTGTAGTAAGCAGTACACTCAAAGAAAGAAATTGTGTATCAAGTTTCATGACTTCATAAAACTGCATCTGAGAAAGGAGCTTAATAATAATAATAATAATAATGTTGACTTAGTACAAGTTCTAATCTTCAAAAGCTGTAGGTACTTGACAATATTAGATAAGACATAAAAACATATAATGATATATTTACAAAACAAACACCATGAAACTACGAAAAAAGAATATGCTTACCAGTTTTAAGGAAATAAACCTTATTTTAAGTATGGTTCATCAGACATTTACTTTTATGCAACAAAAATTTACCAGGAACTGTTTTGGTTTAAGGATGCTAATTTGTTTTGTCTAACTCATGAGGACATTCAAATCTTTTGTAACCAAAATAAAAGGTTCAAAGGTCTCAGAAATGCTAAATTACACCTATTTAGGAACAATTTTTTTTCCATCTGGGATGCAGGAGACAACGTGCATGCAAATAGCTAGGCTGCAAATTCAAAGACTTGCCAGGCCTACTTCAAACACCTATTGTGTGGGAGACTATGTTGATGAATAAATCATTTTAGCTGTGTTGATATTAAGTCATGGCAGAATTCAGTGGTGAAAAGACCTCCAGCTGTGCCTGCTGTATTTATAGGAGTACATCAAAAGAATACAATGCAATTGCTGGGCAGAAAGTTCAAAGACTTAGACTAAACTGTATGGGTAGGGAAAATGTGCTGATGACATTTACCATGACTGAATTCAGAGGCAAAAAGACAGATGTTCATGTGCTCATTATAAGCATACATCAGAACTTTAGTTTCAATTACTGTGTTCATATCTGATTGTAGCAAAATAAAAAGTGCATGCGACCTAGAAATCAAGACGCGTCAAGATTTGGACAAAATGTCATTTGCAAATTTGGATAAGAATTTTCGGCTTAAATGGCAAACTGACAAAGATTTTAATGAGAGTCAGAAGAGTTCTAAAGTTGTTTGAACTTCTAGTTTGGATGGGCCCTAGCCAAGTGTAAGAAAGTGTTATGCCTCGTTTAGTGTTTGGAATAAGACCTTTCGTTAGAATGACAAAATTCAGTCTCACTCTGAAGGACAAACAATTGCACCACTGTTGGGCTATTCTGCGCATCTAAGGTTTCCGTTACCAATACTGCCTTAAAACACATTCCAAATTCGACCGATTGACAAAAATAAAACAATGCAATGCTTACAAATCGAAAAGTGGCAAGTGTCACCATAATATTCTGTTCAAAAAAATACTAATTTCGGACAACCGGAATACTACCTACCCCAGTGTTTTCCTGACTTGTGATATGTTGACCTATTCTGCGCAAGGCTTTGAATACATGTAATGTTTATGCATCAGGCCATGAAAATGAAATACATTGCTTTGGGCTCTTTCTGTCAGCTTTCAGCCAACAAACATGTTTATAGCTTGTTCTACAGAATTCAATGTAACAATGCCACTAAATGGCAAGAGCTATTAAACAAACTAAACTAATCTTGTAAAAACAATAGTAAAAGTTCATTATTTCATAATAAGCTATTAAGTTGAACAAAAACAACAATGAATGGGATGTAATGTGTTTACAACATCTTGTTTATGAGAAACAAAGAATTTAGAAACAGACTATACGCATGGAAATTTCTTGAGAATTTGTCAGAGATGAATGCTTACAAATTCAATAACAGACAATAAAAAAGGTGTGGGACAACTTGCAAAATTAGAAACTTGAGTTCAGATACCGTATTGTTCTAAGGTAAACAAATCTGTCATTTAAATAATGTATTGGTATGATTCTAAAAGATAAAAATATTAAATAGGTTTTCCAGGGTTACAAGTTCAAGAAGGTCAATGAGTGGGTTTTTATTTTGACAATTTAGAAATTTTTTATCCTCATTTACAATAGAAATATGGGCTATCATAGTGCTATTTATGAATATCACTTTCCTTAATTAAAGAACAATTATTCTTTCTAAATACAAATAAGACTTTCAACCAAAACAACATGTGATCTAATGTTTACAGAATGAAGTATCATTGCACAGAATTACCAGACATGCAGAATAGGCTAACACATTGTACATGTTATCGTTATAAAGAATGTGGCATTTAAACTCAATGGCAATCAAAAGTTCTTCTAATCTGCAAAATTCAACATTTTCTGAGAGGGGACCACAATTTTTGCTGCTGGTACTCTTAATTTTATCGCAATGTAAGTCCTGGACTCCTAATTTTATAATCCTAGCAAGACCTTTGAGGTTACTGACAACAAAATTAAATCTGATCAAGTTTCATGAAAAAAAAAAGAAAAAGAAATTGAAACTTTAGTTTAATCTGAACTTTATTAATTCAAAAGCAATCTACTAACCCTTATAGAAGAATAGTTCAATATCTTTTAATGTTCTTTTCTCTAAAACACAAATATATGCTATAAAATTCAATAATTTATTTCAAAGATTAGCCTGTGATATCCAACTGAATATGGTTTGAAAGGATAATGTTTCCCCTTAAAAAACATAAAAATCTATGACTATGACACATTAGCTATTCCTAGGTGGTATCCAACTTTCTATTTTTGGCTTTGTTGTGCTGTATGGGACATATTCCTGGGGTGTTCCAGACATATTTTCTGTATGTGGCTCTATCCATTCCCTTGCGACTGGTGGCACTTTCGTAGGTGGATCATCGGTAGTGTAATGTAACCATCGATGCCTACAAGATAAGGGCATTTCATGAGTTAATATTTTAAGAAATGTATACTAGTCAATAATTTTAACAAATTGTACACTGAATCTGCATACAAGTGATTCCATTTAGCAAGTGTCCACAACAAGCTGCAACATGTATAAAGTTATGCCAGCCAATCAGATGCAGATTACCTCATTAAGGTGTGGATCTTTATCAAAAATATCAGATCCTGTCGACAGAAGCCCACATTTTAAGTTTGATCAAATTCAGATCAGAAATGCAGCCTCCATTGGAATATATGAATCAGGCTCTGCCGATCTGATGCTAGATCACCTTATTAGTATACAAGATTCTTGGCCCTTATAAAATTCTTCCAAGATCTTAATGATAGAAGCATATATTTCACGATTGATCAAAAGTTGTACAAGAAACATGGCCTACAAAGTGGAATCAATTTTGGCAGGTAAAATGCCAGATTACCTCATTAATATCCATGGATCTTGCGCATTACTAAACCTGAAATTCTGATAATATAAACTTGTATTCCAACTTTTATTTAAATATGGTCAGAAATATATATTCTAGATTGGTAACAAGCAACTCTTTACAGACTGACAGACACTGTGCCAATACACAATCGATGGCACATGATGTATAATGGATGCAGGGCCATGCCATAAGCTCACTTGGCCCTATCGGCAGATAGGCAAAGAATTTTTCATGATCACCGTGAATGCTCAAAAAATTATCTTCAATCTTTAATTTAATATCAGAAATAGCTTACCCATAACTATTGTTTAGCATTCTATTTCAAGCACAAAAACTACACCATCAATTTGATGTGCATACATCCTCTCTTGGAGTGAAGAACTGTCAGCATTATGATTTCTCATGTAACTTTCGTGTCCTTGGTATGTTATGTGCAAAAAAAGCACAGATCTTTCATCTTTTTCAAGGATATTGATGTGATCACATGTGTGCCATATTCACCAGAGAAAATATGCTTGTGGCAGAGGTTTATTAATCCCAATTGTAGCTTGGTCTCTACAATAATTTCTTTCTAATGGTGTTACATTATTAGTTCATTTTTTTCTCCAGTTTTGATTCCTTCAGCAACTTCATCTGCAGGGGTCGGATACACTTACTATCTAAATCATTTTACATCTAGGTACCAATACGTCATTATATGCAAATAATAATGAAACTTGGATATGTGTTCTTCAGTCTAGATTAACACTGCAGGAGTCATATACAGTATTAAATATTTGATTCAACAAATTTAATTTTTTTCACATTGCTATTGTATATATGTATGCTTCTTTTATTAAATATAAATTGTATCAAAAGCTGCGAACTCTATGGGGAAAAAAGAACACCGATGTACTCATTAGATGGTACACACAAATACAAGACATTATAAATATTTCTGTGAGAAAGTGTGGCCACAAGATGTCTTCATGGGACACTCATCCTGACTGTATTTTATGTTCCAAATGTACAAGAAAAAATTGTTGTACATTTTGTAAATCACGGTCTGCATCAAGCTGGAATCTTGCAAACCCCAGTCACACTTATCACAGAAAGAAGAATCTTAATTCTCCTTCAACAGAATTTTCTGGCTTCTCTTGCAGAAAAGGGGTCTTCTGACCTCACTCTCAAGACTGTTTCTATTTGCTCTTGCCCTCAGCACAATAATGAAGCAAGATACATGCCTTATCTATTGATACTGGCCATCTCCGTTTTAATGGGAATTATGATACAGTTCACTCCTTTGCCAACCAGGAATTTTGGCCAAAAATCAATTACCCTCCACAGCTCCACTACTAATCAAAATCACCAGTCTCATTTGACAATGCTGAATATGATAGAGATGGAATTTCATCTCCAGTAAGGGCAATTCATTTCTATCTTAAGGCATCGAGTGGGGGAAAAAAAAGGAAGGAATCATCTTGTCCTCTCTCACAAGGGCTCCATAGATATTTCATCTGCTTCTTGTTCACAAGGGATTGTCACCATGATAAAAGTACACACCAGACCTTTCATTTATGAACTTAAAACCCATGAGATCTAAGCCATGCTACATCCCAGGCCTATCTTAATTATCACTACCTGAAGGAAACCATAACGGAATTCCCATACTACCTTTTCCTCCTTTACCTCTGCTCATTATCACAGCAAAGTATAGACATTTTTTTTTCTCTGGGTTCCATTGTTATGGCACAACATGTGGCTCTGAGAAATGCCAACATCCATTAATAGGGATATCTCTGCCAATGGTGAGTTCTTTCCATTTTCTATTTTGATCAGTTTAGCATCAGCCAACCCTCCTTACTGACAAATTCAGCTAAACATGAGCAATAGGTAAGCTGCAGATATTAAAAAGTAGATTTTGGGCAGTAAAACTAATTCTAATTATGCAATACTTATCCATAGCTGCTGTCAAATACCCTCTTATATTATCCTGTAATAGTTCTCTGAGAAGGATGCTTGTTTTGCACATGCAATGACAAGGACAAGGCAAGTTGCATGAGGATTTGCATCATACTGACAATTCTTCACTCTAAGGCAGGATGAATGCACATCAAATGGACAGAGTAGTTGTTTTTCAGAATGGAAAAGAATGCTAAACAATAGCTATTGTCAAGTATTACATAATTAAAAAAAATTAAAAAACTACATGTTAACATAAATCATATTCCAACAGAAAACCTCCCTAAACCAGACACAGCTGGGACTTGTTTTTGTCTCGTCTTATAGAGACGGCAAGCATAAAAAGACTGGATAAGTATTACAAGTGGTAATGGGAGTAGACATCTTATGACATGGAAGAGTAAGCTCTGTGATATAGAAGGTCCAGTAAAAAGAAAAGTCTGATAGTACTGTGATCCTCCTCCTGCTTGGACTCTCAAGAAGTTACACATTTTAGAAGGCCACCTGGACATGTTAGAAGTTACACATTTCAGAAGGCCACCTGGACATGTTAGAAGTTACACCTTTCAAAAGGCTACCTGGACATATTAGAAGTTACACATTTCAGAAGGCCACCTGGACATATTAGAAGTTACACATTTCAGAAGGCCACCTGGACATATTTTATGTTCTTTGCATCAAGAGGGTCATACTTTCTAAAACAGTACTTTTTCACAGCAGACAGACCTTACAAGCAGGGGATTACCAACAAGCAGGAGATTACCAACAACTGTTCTATAAATAAACTTTTTCAAGAAGGAAAAAACAAGCTCACATTTTCATACATACTTTGAATACACTTTGTGGATGGAAATGTATATCAAAACTTCAAATGTGCCATGTAGTTTTAAACATGTGGCAGATAATTTATGAAAGACTACATGATGGATACAGTTATGTCACCAAGTTGCATTCAGTCTATCACCAATGCATCGGTCTACCAACTTTCTGTTGCCATAAACTTCAAGTTGGAACTATTACAAAATTACACAGAACAAGAGCTGATAAGGCTGTGAGCTGAGCTGCCAATCCTCCAGACTCACAATTAGTGAAAAGAGTGAATTTTGAACTCAATTAGCGAAAAATTATACCATGATACTAGCTCCATCAACTTCGATGGTTACTACTGCATTATATGAAAATCCCCAAATAAAACTAGAACATCTTATTTACACTTATTACATGTACAAATTTATCTGCAGCCAAATTTACCAATATACACAAACTTCATGCTATTTGTCATAATATGATGCTTTGGTAGCCTTCCTCAATTGGACTATGGTAAATGTGTTTTCAAAACAGTTCAGGCTTTTGCCTGCTGTTTAACCTTGGGGAGTAATAATGTTGCAAATGTTCAGCACTAAAGGAGGCACTAAAGTCTGTCTTATTTTTCTGAACAGTAGGAAATACTCTTTCACTATCACCGTTGCTGATCTCAAACTGAGAAAGGCAGGTTATAATTAACATGAATACTCACAAACAATACATCAGCATTGGTAGTTTACAGGACTTGAGTAGGTGCTTTCAAGTACTCCAGAGTTGAAATCTGCTGTGGGTGCTCTTAATTTTCCCAATATAGTGCACTTTTTCACATGCCCACATATATACATTATAATACAGTACATGTATGACAGGTAAATTGTAAGCAATGATACGAGCCCCTGTATATATTCCAAATTCTAAAATTTACTGCACATTACTGTGCGAAAAGCATAATGTCCATTGATGTTTCATGGCTGAATGTAAGGCCAATTTTTTGTGTACTCAATCTGTACTTCACTTTTTGTGGAATACATACCTTTTCCCTTTTAGGTGAAAACATTTTAACTGTAGTGTAGCTTAATTACGAAATGCTATTAATCCAGAAGATGAAATGTCAAACGATTAACGATTAGTGGTGTTGGCGCATGCAAGGCAAAATATAAACTCAAGCAAATTATGATATATGCTAATCAAATGAGTATGTACATTTTTAAAAAAAAATCAGTTGGGCCCCAGTTTGTTCATGGGCATTTGTAAAACTGTGGAGTGAATCCATGAATTGCCATCGAGAGTTGTGAAATTCCCACCAAAATCATGAGGGTTGGGAGGTCTGATGTGAGATTTGTGCAGCCTGCTTTGCAACTTTATAGCTTATCTATAAAATAATATTTAAAGCAAATTCAACATTTTATCAAGATACACTAAAATAGTTTTTGAGAGGTGTAATTTTTTTAAATATGAAATCAAATATTAACTGTTACATCCAAAGTTTTACGTCACTTTCAACTTACTGTCATCCAGTCACATAATCAGAATGGATTAAACATGGGTCTGGACAATAACAGCTTTTACAGATGAAGTGAAGAACTTTCACATGTGGTGCAAATTCTGTGCACTGGGAACATTGCTGACCTCAGAAAAAAAATCATGAAATTATCCATTTAAAAAGTGCAAAACTTTGGTAAATGCAAAAATTTTCTACACATTTTACATTTAATAAATTCACAAGCAGTTAGTTTTCCTTTATGAGCCTTTCAAAGAATCAAAGACACTGACCACTCAGCTGGAATCTGACTTCCATCATAATCCATGTTCACTTTATCTGCATACTGAACCCATCTGCTCCGACCTGAAAACAAAACAGTTCATCACATTTTATCCATGTATAATCACTACAGTGATTATGAGAATCAAAAAAGTGGACTGTGTTTTATGACAGAATATATAGAAATGTTTTATACAGTATATTACTATTAAATAATGAAATGGGATCCATGTCCATTGCAGCATTATAATAAGGGGCTACCTTGTATTCAGGTGCCTTGTAGTTAGGGAGTACTATATATTGTGATTACAACTGAACAGAGAAGACAGTGCAGACCTACTGAAGTAACTGCCTATTGTGACAGAAGATCAGGGTTTATGTTGCTTGCTAGAAACTACAAGTGCTCACAAAACCATCTGTAGCCTAAAGCATATTGGCAACCTTCTAGAACTGCAGTTACAGGTCCACTTGAATGCAGACTGCTGTATACCAAGTACAAATTTGTCCCTTTAATTTAATTATCATTTTTATTATGTACTATACAAAAATACAACTCGTACTATGTGCCTTTTCCAGAGTGTTTGGCACGCCTCAGTAAGAATGTGTCATAGGTTACCTACACCTGACTTAAATAACAACTTTACTTCACAATATGCTAATATATCAGCAACCCCAACCCACAACCCCAAAATTCATAATACTGACCAGTGTTAACATTTATGGCAAAGATATTTTAATTTGTAGTTTATAGCAACCATACATTCCACAATAATTGGCACCCCTGAATAGAAATGAATTAAGTATATCCAATAAACTATTTTGCATATTATCTGCTGGATTCATATCTTTGCAGCATTGATTCTCTTAGTAGAGCACAGGCCTCATAATCCAAGGGTTGAAGTTCATTACCCATCCAAGCCAGTCTGAGTCAGTTACCTTAATTTGTCCTTGGGAAAGTAACAGCTTCCTCTTTCTTGCTTCAATATAACCATTCATGTATTTAAAGTGCCATAAAAACTGAACTGACAAAAGTTTCTTCCTCAAATTTTTAAAAAATATTTGCTATTACAGCTATATGAATATTGTTCATATGGTATGCCATAACATGTCTTCAAAAACTGCAAATTTTAGATGAAGGGTTTTCATTCAGTCATAAGTATGAAACAATATTTTAAAAGTTTCATTTCAATCTATTGCTTCACACTTGAGACTTTTTATGAAAATAATGACAGATTTTGTCTCTGTGGAAAAGAAAACAACTCTTGATCAAGTATTAATAAGATAATGCAATGGCTTGATGTTGATAATACCAGACTTGTGACCAGAACAGTGTCAGTTTTCAAATCCTGCCATAAGATCGTCCTGGGTGCCATAAGATCGTCCTGGAATGACAACAGCTGTGTGTCCTTAGCCGAAGTTCCTGGCTCCAGTTGATTTAGCACTAAATAACTTTCATGCATTGATGTGATATAATAGATAAAATCTACCATGAGAACCTATTAAACATTGTAATTTCAAACTGCCTATATTTTAAAAGAAAGCTGTGTCCAGAATTTACCTGCATGCTAGTCAGCCGAGTACTTACCAACAAAATAATACTTATTTTGGTAGTACTTATTTCCATACTTGTCTTCCCCAACAAAGTCTCCAATCTTAAGCTCATCAGTCCTGAAATTTTATCAAATCAACAGTTAAATAGCTGGACTGCAAAAAATGATGAGAAAAAAAGAAAATTCTTTTCTACCATATATCTCCTTATTATGTATTCCTTGATATAACAATAATCCACACTGGACCTTAAAATCTATAAGTAATGAAAATACTTTGTTGTAAGAAATGCCTGATTACAGTGAACAACAGTAATCAAATTCAAAGTCGAGTAATTATGGTGTGTAGAATGAAAACCTATGCTCCTATTCTATGGTTTGGGCAAAGACCTTATTTTTGATTTGATATGCAATCATATCTCCCATCCCAACATAACTTTAAAAATATATCTAGCAAAACTTGGGAGGAAAGGCTCAACAAACCAGTCAGTTCACTTGATAAACCTCAAACTCCAGGAAAGTATGCATATTGGTCACATCAAAGCTAGAAAGACAGTAAATCAGGAATCTGATCAATGGCTTGAGGTGTGTTCTACTTTACCAGGGGAAAGGCAACATTTTTCAGTTAAAAAGTAAGACATATTTTTCAAGAACATCCTCAAACTTCTGGCCACAAGAGAAAAAGAAAAACATCTACACCAATCAAATATATATATTACAAAAGATTTTAATAAGGTCCTGCAAATGGTGTGGAAAAAAAGGTGATGTCAAGCTTGGCTACAGGTGTTAACATTATTACAACATTCATGCTCTTTGTGAAAATGCTAGGATAACACAATTCTTCAAGCAGTTTTGGAAGAGAAGCAATAACTAGATTAATTCTCAAAGATAGCTTTTATTTGGCAAGAAAATTCCACCAAAATAGGTCACAGGTAAAATGTAAAACCTTATTGCACATCTATACAACCACATATCAAATCTACAAAGTTTCAATATACCATAGTTATTCTAACAGAAAATAGAAATTCCTACCTTATTGAGACTTATAGATCTGCATACATGTATATATATATATATCCATTATGGTATGTCCAACTACTTACAGTAATAGTGTACATACACAAGTAATCAAACAACTTCATTTGCAATAATTTTCAGTCAAAAGTGATGTACAGTATTAACATCTGCACTAACCATATGGTGTATCATGTTTACAAAGTTTCAACACCTGTTCTAACCAGTGTAGTAGCATATGAGTGATGAATTCTCAAAAAAAAAAAACAACATGCTAATTTTCAAAAAATTTCCTGAAACAAAGGAAAAAAAAGAACCTTATTGCAGATCTGCACCAACCATGAATCTAACCCACAAAATTTCAATAAAATCCTACAAATCAGTGTATGAGAAGTGAATTTTTGAACTTTCCAAAACGTTTCCTCAAAATTTAACCATAAAAGTTTATAGCACATTTAAGTCAACCATATACAAGCCTATAAAACATTCACAGGCAACTTTCTCCAGGGCATGGGCAGGATAAGTGATTTTAAAGCCACACCCTATGAGCTGAATAAACAAATAAAATCAGATCAAAGGCTACATCTGGTTTGCAAGCTGTATTTTGCCCACCTGTGCTAATAAAGATTCAATTTAATCCACTAACCTGTGTGGTAAGAGAAGCATTGGCAAACCTTATTCCCAAAATACACCTTTTATGAAAATTTGTCAAAACATTCCAAAGATGGTGGGCACAAGAAAAGGTTATAAAAAAAATGTGCATATATGCCGACCACATATCTGGTCTTCCAAGTTACAAAATATTCCTCCAAACAGCATATGTGAAGAAGCAAAGACAAAATAAATTTCCAAAATATCCCTTAAAACATTTTCAAGAAATGTTCCCAAAAATGAATCAGAGTAACCAAAGAAAAAAAAAACCTTACTGCACATCTGTGCCATCCACAATATAATTGGTGGAGCTGTGAGAGCTGAATTCCCAAATACACGATCCATTTTTTTTACAATTTTGAAATGGACCAGATGAAAAAGTTAAAACCTAGATTATATGCAATGTGCTTTTACACATCAATGCAAACCTCTCACGACAAGAGACAAAAGATGCATGGCAAAAAGTGCAACTTTCAAGAAATTTTTTTCTCAAAAAAGTATGTTTATTTGTTGATGGCTTTTCACAACAGTTTCCTTTTTGACTAGTATTATGTATGTTTAATGTTTTGCTAGTTTTAAATTTATTTCATTAGATGTTAATGTAATGTAACATTGTTTGTTGGACTTGACCTTGTTCAAAACTGAGTTCATTTCTGTTTAACCTGATTTAAAAAACAATTATTTATTTCATTTATATAAACAACTAATAACAGCTTCATTATTCTCTAAATGTGACCTGAGATCAAGCAGAGAACTATATTATCT
>QKMX01223659.1:0-10934 GCA_003401595.1 Venustaconcha ellipsiformis
GATTTGTCGCAGTCAGTTTTCAGAGACGGAAGACGTTTGTTGCACATATTTTAATAAGGTTTACATTTCTATTTGTTGATTCAACAGTGTACACACTAAGCAGCTTAGAGTGTACAATTCCATGTCTTTTAACGCAATTTAGGAAATTCAATTGGAAAGCTTTCATACCTTGGATGGAGAGGGTCTATTGGACTTTTAAAGTTACAATACAGGGTAATCTGCTAATTAGCTCGCTGTTCCTAAAACAGGTATCAAATTTGCTTTGTCATTAATTAGAAATTAGCGAATGCTAGACGCTATAATTTCATATAAAACATGTAATGGATTATGCACGTCTTTGAGATTATGAATTTGAATGAAATTCTGATAGCCTAAACTTAAATACAAAAACCTCTTAAAAGTAACTTACAGAAAATCATATTTTTAGTCTCTTGTGTTGCAAGAAAATTAGCGAAGAGGTTCTCTAATTTTTATCTTTTTTTTTCAGGTTGTTCTAATAAGCTAAATGTCTTTAACAAATATGGCCCTCTTTTCTATCTCTACTTGTATAGGCACAGAATTGTAGAATCTATTGTGTATTGTTCAACAAAAGTAACGTTAAGAATCTAAGTCATATCCACTCAAGAGCATAACATTAATTGTATCAAATGCCAATAATGTTTATTGAGCATCAGTAGTTATTCTAGTTCTAATTAAAAATTAGTTGCATGTGCACACAAACAAATGATGTAAGGACTGCCAGTTTTCGCTTATATCTTATGAAAGTAGTATAGTGAAATGATTTAAGACACAAGGGAAATAAACGTTACGCACTAGGTTTACCATGATTGGGAACATATGGGTCATAAGTGGAATTTAATATGGACTAGAGTCTATGAGATATAGAAGCAATTTTCCATGGGTGGGACTCTGCGGGGAAATGTAATTTTAAAAAGGCATTTATTATTACATTCACTTAGTCATCTACGATCCTACATCATACACTATACCATCAGAACGACTAAGATGTAAAGAAATACTGAATATAATAACAAGATGCACCTTTTTAAAATTAAATAAATTAATCAATTGCATAAACAATAGATTTAAAGCATTATGCGAAACACAGTTATTCATTCTGTGTACATATAGAACAAATTTCATCATATGACTAAGTGTCAAATCGAACTAAGATTGCTTGCATGACAGTACCACATGTAGTTTGATAAACAAACCAACCCTACATTTATTTTGATGGACGATATGTGGGTCACCTGTTTATTAAAATGAGCAATTTTGCTGCTTGCATATCTTTCTGGAACAAACCTGCGTATACTTTAGACACGTACCGGCAATTGCTAACAATGATATCAAGCTCAAAATTCAAAATGTTCACAGAACAGACGGTTGTGTTATTTCGTATGGATTTACAAGTCTCCAGAGATAGGATCTGCTCCGAAAATATCATGTATATGTCATCAAAAGAAGCCCTTAGACCGGAAGTAGCGCCATATCCGCGACATATACCGATAAGTGTATAAAATGTACACAGATGTGTATAGCCAAAATTTTCTGCAAATAATTGAAACTTTTAATGTAAAGACGATATTGAGAGGTGATTTATCGATCTACATCACCTGGGATTTACGGTTGTCCAAAATCACGGTTGGTGATCGGTCCCTATTTTCGTGTTTCTTTTCCTTCTTTCTCTATCTCCTTAGCCTCTTCTGGTCAACTAACCTTAGTTGCGTACTACACTTTCGTTCCCACTGTGCAGTCCGGTGTATATGGCTATTTCCTTTGCTTTGAAAAAATAAAATATAACACCCAACCTATATACAAATATTCATATTCTCTTATTAGTCATATCTCGTAAATCGATAAGGTACCCTCACCACCGCGTATAGCACCTTCATGGAACTTAATCGAAGAATATCAATCGAACAAGGAGCAAAAAATCTGACTCCTGAACCGTAGCAAATGTTCGACTAAGTTTAGGTTTTACAGATGGTTTTGATTAACCTAAAAGTCACATATTAAAGTTACGCAAGCATTGATCATATTTATTTGGTACAACGGGAAGTAAAGGTTAGTGTTTTCGAATGGGAATGTTGATTAATGATAAGCGACATCTTGGTTTGAATTTGTACCACCAATTTCACTTATCACAAAACGAAACTATGTCAGATTTTATAATGTTTTAACAACATCGTTAGTTGTTGAAGGTCAAGATCAGTTTCGAACATTCGAATTTTATTGAGAAGGCTACTTAACCGTCATTAGTGTTCATGTTTGAGATTATATTTCATCAGTATGCATACGTGATAGATTTAAAACAATATTTTCGACAAAGCGATTAATCATCTAACAACGGATACGAACAATGATAACAATTTCGTTACATTTGGCAATGAATATCTGCTTCAAGACCACTAACTGCCCGTTAATTATGTTAAGCCGTCATCGAATCATACAGCAGCAGATGACAAACCTAGTCAGCTGATATTCACCAATGATGCACTTGTTCGGATAACAATTATTGAACAAAGACAATTATCATTGTGTTGTATAATTGGTATAATCCTAAGTAAATGTGTTGATAAAATGCACAATCGGCGGAAAATGAAATATTTGTCAGTCAGTTGTGCCATTCAAATGGCGTAATTGGTTTGATGTTCGTGTATGTTTTGCATATGCAATTGACGAGTTTGGACTGGTAAAGACAGTGTTCTCGCGACTGTAATGTGCGATTATATTATTAACAGAAAAACTTTGATGATCTCTGAATGTTACAGACGTAAAGTAACTAAGCGGAACAACTTCAGCGAGATGAAACCACAAAGCAAACCGCTTTGATCGTGAAAAATATACGTTCATTGCTTGGTCGTAGATACTATTTAAGTCAGCAAGTATTGTTCTTAGTGATGCCGGAATTAAAACAATGACAACGATTGTAGGTGAACTTCTCCGAACTATTGTTGTAGTTATATCGATAATAACCATTTTCCCTGGTGGTACTAGCATATTGATTATTATACGATTGTATTCACCAGTACACCTTTATTCAGAACTACTTTCAGCGGCACTTTCTGAAAACGATAAGTAAACTGTATTCTGTGTCAATCGAGGATAAAATAATTAGCATGACCGAATTCAAGATTGCGATGGCGGAAAGGGAAAACCATTAACGAGTCAGCGCAAATAAGATGCGCGAGTTTGAAGATCTACAGATAATACTGGTTGAGTAAAAATAAAGTAAAGATAATTATAGGCTGACCTGATATTTCCAAGCCCTTTCCCTCAAGTATTCAGCTATCTTTTATATTTGCACAAGTTGTGTCTAACCCGATGTATATCATTTCAAACTAGCTTATGTTTTGCTGATTTAACGTGGATTTGAAACAATACTTCAGATCTGACAACAAAAACAGACCTACTATATCCCAAATCAGTAGAATGAAATGGAAGGTAATGGGCACGCATAGCATATGTCGGATGTATAATCATGTTATTATCAAGAACATCAATTCAGTTTTAGTTTGAGTGCTTCTTTTGTTACTATGCTAGCTTATTGTAACCGGTTTCTTTCTTGACTTTCTTTGATTGCTGGTTTAAGACAATGTAAGAACATTAAGTACAAACAAACAAAGTTTATAAAATATAATCACTAGCCTCTAATGATTTTATAGTTAATAACGAATTAAATAATGTATCACGCTTGCTCATTGTAAATTTGTTACTTCGTATAAACAAAATTGTAATTAAATTCACTATGCAGATTCCTTGAATATTAGTATTTTCAAAATGCAGATTGTTATGCAAATCTCAAATCAAAATTATTCTGTACATCAATAGGAATGTTATGCTTCCGACATGATCACGTTGTAATATTCCAGAATCAATATTAGCATATTGTTTTTTGGCAAGCCCCGTAAATCATGTGCTTTGTTTGTTTATGGCATAATTTAATAGTGGCTTAATGCATAGAACACGTGCTACAATTGTTTATAGACACGACATCGCTGTTAGTTTAATAGCAGTTTTTAATACGCATTTCAGAGCAATTTAACAACAAATAAAGATATAGAACTGACTGAACGATTTTATCCCGGGGTTATTTCAGCAATTCTCAAAATAGCTTATAAATTTTATTATGCATAGGTTGACATTAATCAATTTTATAATAGTATGATAGTCAACGCATTTGTCCATTAAAAGTATCAGGCTTTCATTTACATGAGGTAAGTAAATCACTAACTTTTTGTATTTGTATCATCAAATTTATTGCGATCTTTCTATGATGAATGATGCACACGATTTACTGTTTCGTCTTGTTCGAATGTTTTATTTAACTGCCATTCTCCAGTACTCAAAAGGGAAACATTGGAACGAAGTATCTTAGTTTCATGCGTTTCTGTACATCATCAGTAAGATAAAAATTTAACCCATAGATAGTGCTTGCGAATTCATATTTCAAAATCGGCATACATGTTTTTTTCGATAGACGAAAATAAGACGAAGTCTTTACAAAAGCATTCCAAGCAGAAGAAAAAACAAACCATGTTTTGGTCTAGAGATACAGTGCCTGTAAATATTTTTGATTACAATATTTCCATTGAATCAGCTTACGTTTAACAAAGTAGAAATTCGTGCTTTTTGAGGAGGAAAATGATGTATGAACAAGCATCAATGAACAATCATTGATAAACTTTTTCTTTTTGGATGCAAATCGTATTGACTGAGTCTTTAATACAGAAAGCGTTGGGTGCTAACAAGATCAAATAGTATCATTATCTCGCAAAATAATGGAATCATTGTGGATTAGGAGAATTCCAAAATCATAAACCACCAACAGACGATTCTACTTGTTGGTGCCGAATAATGATCACAAGTCTAATTAAAGTATCAAAAGTTGTACTAGTGTATGCCTTTTAGCGATACTTGGTCATCGATCTTTGAAACCAAAATAATGTCGAAGATTGAGTGCTTGAACTAATCTGTTTGACTTTGCATTATATTTTTATTTGCTGTACGAAGGTTAGTTTTTCTATAAGCTACGTAATATTGATTTCAACGTAATGGTAGTGATAGTATCATGGCAACGGATTATGACGTTGAAAGCGTGCTCAAGTATCATGATCGTATGAAGAGCAAGGTACATCCACGATAAATTCTACATTGTTACTGTATTATGCACATACCATTACCATTTCCGTCACACATTTTGTATCTACTCTTACAATTATAAAGACGAAAAACATGCAGGATATATTAAAAGTGCATAGAAAGTAGTCATTTAATTATTAGTTTGTAATCTTGCTGCTTTTGCTAATAATTATTCTTGACTAAAGCTACATAAAACCACATCTGGAAACGACTTAAAATTGACTACATACGGATGTAAATATCCGACTATTGTTTATTACAACTACGTAGATTAAGATCGTATTTTGTTATGAACAGACGACTGTATTTGAGAGATAATATCCTCTTATACAGGTTCTTGCAAGCAAAAGCATTCTTAAAAGGATATTGCCATACCCTATGTTTCTGCACATTATCAAAGTAAACCTGCAGTTACTGGGTGCTATCAAAGTAAACCTGCAGTTACTTGGTGCAAATTCATATATTTAAACGGTAAAGAAAGAATGTCATGGCAATACATAGCAATTAATTGCTAATAAAATGTTTCCAAGTAGTATAAAATATGTTTATGTTTTTCGAGTGATTTTTAACATTGTCGATTCATTTCGCCAGAAACGTCGAAGCAAACATTGTGATCAACGATTAACAAGCGATAGTTAATCAAATGATTCGTTTCCCTTGAAAAGATGCTCAGAAAATCATCATTATCTTGCAGCGTTTGTTAATACTTTGACAACTAAATATGATCCAGAGGAACAACTGCTTTAATTGGAACACTGTACTGAGTCTTGCTAGATCAGTGTGTGTGTGTGTGTGTGTGTGTGTGATGGAGAGAGATTTTCGGATTTTTAACGTAACTTTAACAGTGTTTCAGTCATGTCGCAACGATGTTGGTGTTGTGGCAGTTTATTATTGTCTATCATTGGGGCATATATTATCATGTCTCACTCTCTCACATAATCCTGAAACCAGATCGACCAATCCTAACATTAACCTCATAGTACTGAGGGTCAAGCTAGGCAACAGTTACTATCTTTTTCATAAGTTTTTTTTTATATGATTCAGCGGGGTTTGAACATGCGATCTCTCTCATGCTAGAGCAAGTTCTGGATGTGTTGATTAACCTTGTAGTGTAACGTACAGTAAGTTGAAACAATGTATGGGAACGTTTTGAAAATTTAGCCATGTAATTCCCGTGTATATACAATTATTTAGTTTTATCTTTAAAAAGATAAGTGTAAATTAGTAGGGTTAATGCAAAAACACTCATGACAGGTATGTTTCGTTTGATATTACATTAATTATGATTAGTCTAATTAGAGTTCTGAAATAAAACGAATTGGAAAAAACACCCTCTTTTAGTGAAGACTACACTCTCAGTCCAAATATCCCGCAAACAATATATCAAATAAATAACTAATATGAAATTAAAAAGGTGGTTGCTCTTGTTCGAGTAGGATGTTTGTAAAGGTTGAATATAGAAAGGAAACGCTAATACATTTGTGACTTGCACTATTGTATCATACCATTCCTCTCAGTTATCACTTTATCTAGTCTATAATAAAATCGATTAAAATTTATCATTTCCTTTTGTAGTCAAAATCAGCTGTCCATATTGATTCGTATTCATTTATATATAATCTCACCTGTATGATCAAGGAAGTAATTATGTCAACTATTTAATAACATAAATCTTTTTTCGCTGAGTTTACTGTTATCAGTAGCTAGATGCATGCGGTCTAAAGACGGTCTTAGCCATTGAACGGCGCGAGCGACATATATCTTTTTCTCAACATGACCCTTATTATTGGTTCAATATGCATGACGATCAGTACAATTACTGATCATAGTAAAACAAATAATAATACCAATCAATATATAATATCAATAGTCAGTATATGGATGGTCCTTTTCTTAATTGTTGCATATTTAATGTAATTAAGATTATCATGTCAGGATTAACAATTTTTTTTACTAAGAATTTGTATTAGAATTGCTGGTTCTAAAAGATTGAGACCAATTCATACTATTTCTGGATCTCTCATCACCACTACAGGCATTTGTCAGCCTCATAAGTTTACAACTTTTTTATATTCGGACAGTCCTAGTTTAAATTATGTAAATTCTCCAGAGAATGCATATTTCGTAATTTGGTCTTGACAAATAAAATATTGACATAAAACATACAGCTTGAAACCTATAAAATGAGACTCAATATAAGACGGAGGAGAAGTGATCTTAGCCTGAAACTGCTTTGATTATAAATGATAAATTTCCACTCCGACTATATACAGAATGAAAGTGATATTGGAATTTGATCTGATTTCATTTGTCGTCTTAATGAGATGCCTTTGTGTATTTGCAAGCTTGCAAAGAAACAATTATTCATATTATCCCTTTGCATGTAAGACGTGTATTGATGTGTATACTCAAAAGCAAATATGGCAATGGAAACCCACGTACCTAACCGCATAACCAATCGTAAAGTACCTCGTTATTATTTGTAAATGAGTGAATTTTGCTTTTTTTACATGTTGTGAAAAAAGAAATTAACGGATATTCGCAGGATGTCATTTTCATCGCAGGACTAGCAGAAAGACATATAAAATATAAATCGTATGTGTATCAGATTATAACGACTACGATTGCAAAATACCCATACTGTGATAGTTTGCTTTTACACATATCACAGTCCTTACTTATAATTATGACATTCATATCCTTTACCGGTTAAGAGAAGATGTCATTTAAAAATTAAAAATTATAAATCACGACTTTTAAATTTATCTACACATGTATTTATCGCAAGCTATAAAAGCATATAACAAATTGCTCTGTAATTGTCTTTGTCAAACGATTATGTCCACAATTATTACAAATGATAACTTTAGATGGTGTACCATACATATAATTGAAACAAAATGCACTATTTATAAATTATTTCCATATATATATATTCAATAAATACAGTATGCATAATCAACATTTCATGAGAATACTTGTTACTGAGTGTTGTCTTCTTGAGGCTTTAACAAACTTACGATAGCATAAAATCATCAAACTTCCACAATTTTATTTTTTGATACTCGTTCAGATGACATCTTCATAAAAGGAGAAAAAGGGTATTATAGAATGACATAAGTCACAACAATTATCACCATAACAGTATGATTTTGTTTCCAGAACCATATTTAAAATTACAGTGTTCTTCATGTTCACCCCACATTCATATTCTCCTTTTGACATACATTATTAATATGAAAGGCCAAAAAGGTAGGTAGCGTACCACTGGCGTTGAAATGGATCGCTCTGGACACATTCTACATATATATCCTTGGTTAGTCAGCAGATACGCCTGCACACAACAACATTGATGGGCAAGCCAAGTTACATAACCCTGCAAAGCGTGCGGCAAGTCCCTCACCTGATCAGAAAAAGAAACTAAACTTTAATTGGCTAAATCAACCTGATGCGTTGTGAATACGTTATTATAAACACATTACAAGATGGAATAAATGTTTAAAGTCTTTTTAAAGATCATCTCATTTAAATATTCTGTACTATCTTTCAAGTGGGTAGCTATCCGTCGCATCAAGGTACAACATATGCATTTCATTGCTGGGTTTGCATTGGGAAAGGATCGATTTAAAAAGCAAATATCTCTTCATCCACTAACCTAGCTGCATTAGTGACACTATATTTCAAACTGATTGCAATAAGAATAATATCACGTTTCATTGTTTCAAAAGCTTCCGTTCTGTTTAATATAGAATTAACATTAGAAGGTTGAATGTCAGTCTAGAGAAAGCTAATGGATTTAATGATGTCTTGCTACGTTTATAATGTAATGTACGCCCTTTACAGATTTGACGACGCTTTTTCGAGGACTGAAAGATTGCGAATTGATTTATAAATGCAGTGAAGAAAGAGAGAAAATTACAGATACTTAGATGGATATATATGTATATACAGAGATTAATAAAGAGATGGTCTGATATAACAGAGTATTAAGCCTGTTTTACACATTTTAATATGTGCTTACACATTCTTCCCTGAATCATGTCAGATTGTTTTTTTTTAATAATTGAGAATAATATACTACAAAAATTAAATTAATATCTATTCAGTGTTCGTTTTGAGATATTATAATGGATAATCATAAGAATGAGATATGATAAGAACACAATCATAAATATTGTATTTTGTCTGTATATATTTGTTTTAATCATTTCTATAATCACAGCAATTGAACAATCTGCAATTGATGTTTACCTTCTGTTCTTTGGCAATAGGTGACAGAAAATAATTTTGTGGCAAAGGGACTGGTTAGTGTGAGGTCATTGTAGTCGAAGTAATAACTGCTGACATCAAGGTATGCATTGATCAAATAAGTTGTAAATAGCATGAGGTATTTTTATAACATCTCTTAGACTGCATATCATGATGAAAACTGATGATAATTTGTCCACAAATGTGTGCCATTTACATAATTCAACACAATATAAATCTATATATTTGATATCATTAGTCGAAAACGACACTAAAACGTATATATTTAGCTTTCAAATAGCCAAGGAATAAAAATATCATCATCTCAATCTATTTATACTTGCAATAGTTATATGTAGGTATGATGTGTATCGATAAATGTTCATATTTTCCAACTTTTTTCATTCCCAATAAACTTGATAATTTAGTCAGTACTATTCTAATTATCACATTGTGTGTTAGCAATAGTTGTTGCCAAAAACAATATGTTCTACATTAGGTTTTTCACTTTCATAAATATGAAATCTGTAATATGAAAAGTGAGTCGTAAAGTTAAGAGATCACGACCCCTTACAGGCGATCTAAAAACTCTCTGTTATGTAAGAGATTTCCATTTTATTAAAAGTATCATGCACTGGCCATAATGCAATCTAACTGATCAATCTTGCGATGATAATGGTTATTAACTGGGTGCTTGCATATGGGTTAGAAATTGCCCTTAATAATTAATTGTCCTACGCATTCCTTTTATATATTTTCATTACGTTAACTTTTGTCCGCAATTGTTTTACATGATTAACTATTGCACCATCAGTAGGACAATAAAGCAAGCATGTATGTATGATGATGTGGAAATAAATTTTCGTGTTTAAAAGGGGACTAATACATACGGTTTAACAAAGTATTCTCTGAAGATAAGACGTGGCAGAGACTTGTAATAACCTTTTTCACAAGCCTTTCTATATATCCCTGTGCATAATACGTTGTTTTTCTTTTAACTCTGTGATTTTAGAAATCAGTGTATATTGGTATAATATTTATTTTAAGATTCGTTTATTCAAAGGTAGATATGATAATGGTGATTGCAGGTATATATCTGTAACGGGTAACTTATAAAAAACTCTAGTACCAATAAACGGCAGAAAAATAAATACCTAAAAACAGCGGTCTGTAAAACTGTAATCTATTTCCGTGAAAGAGCGGAACAAGAAGTTATGAACTATCTTAGTTATGAGATTTGGCGTTTATTAAACATGAACAATTTTCAATTTTATACGACATGCAATTTTATTCGCTTCGTTTCTTTTCAATGAACTACTATAATACCCAAAAGTTAAAAACAATCAGTTATAGTTTTACAAAACGAAATCAGTCATGCGTAGTAAGTTGCAGTGACGTAACTGTATGTACATATCGAGATTCGTCTAATCGCAAACAATCTATCTTGGAAAGTTCACAGTGACTGTGATCTGTCCACTTCAATCAGATTTTTTTTTCTCACTGGTGAAGAGAGAGAGAGAGAGAGAGAGAGAGAGAGAGAG
>QKMX01224026.1:0-10881 GCA_003401595.1 Venustaconcha ellipsiformis
ACATGCATACATACATACATACATACATACATACATAGGGTAAGGAAAGTGCTGAACTAGCTACCTGAACAAGATTTATGAGTAGTGCAAAACACACACACACACACACACACACATTAAGGAATTGTCTAAGTGCACGACTCTGCTTTAAATGTCGCATTTGATTCAAAACTCGTAATGAAGTTTGTCATTCTTGTGACCTGTTCATGAGTATGATGCAGTTTGCAGAAATTAATCAAAACCACAAACACCTGTGGCTGCATAGACAGATTGCACAACCAAACACAATAAAACAGAAATAGATGAAATAATAACCATAATTGAAGCGTTTGCAGTTTCTGATCATGATGAAATACCCAATATAAACGAACCATTGACAGAAATCCCTAAGCAGAAAGACGCTTCACCCTTCCCTTAGTATATGCATGCCTTCTTTAAAAGCAGCTTAAACAGCTCTCACGAAAATAAATATTTTAAATACCAAGTCGAATGAGTAAAGCAGGCATACTTGAATTACTTAGACCAATCCTTATAAGGAATCCACATCGATCCCACCACTACCCCGTATGGTTGATGCCTCTATATTCCGGCTAGTGATAACCACGATATTTCTCAACTATACCAGCAACACCTAGGTGAACTTTACTTAGACAATATTGAATTTCCTGTGCAGATTATCAAAGTCACGATGATATAACTTGAAACAATTAGGTATCACTGTTAATATGCTCAGTTATGACAAAGGAATGTATCCGTTGACATTATATCCAGATGGACAGCACGTCGAACTCATAGCGATATGCTGCTGATGAATGAAATTTAACAATTAGAGTCGATATTGCTCTACGTATTGATACAGAATTTTGCTATATTTCTTTACCAAAACAGCAATCATGCACACGGAAACTTTCCTTGCAGACGTTGCATGGATGTATTTAAGAATGATCAACTACTAGGCCCGTCATGAGTTATTCTGTATTGGTATAAGTGAAAATCCACCGCGTACAATCATGCCAGAGCCTGGTAAAAATACAAAACTGTCAAACTTACTGAAGTCAACAAAGATGAAAGTCCTGTATATTATCTTCGCGGATTCGGTAGTAGTTTTACTCACCAGCAGACATAATTATGATCGGTTATAACATTCGTGAATTCACGGCAGCCATTCATTGCTATATCTATGATAACGTTTTCACTTACTAAGCAAATCCTACTACCAATGACGAGCAAAGCTAGTCAAAACTCGGTGACCACTGTAACATCACTGGTGCATACACAGAGTTGCGGACACAAGGCATGCAATTTGCAGTTGAGAATTTACCTTCACAAAACCAAAATCCATGTGGTACTTCATAATTTGCGTGGGTATGATGCCTACCTAATAATGCAAGCAGTCTACACCGCATCAAAATGACCAATAAGCGTGATCCCCAACTACACGGAAAAGACATGACGTTTCGGCTGAAGCAATTGCAGTTCATCAATTTTATGTAGTTGATGAATTCATCGTTTTGACAAGTTAGCAAACAATCCGGAGAGGGAAAATTTCAAACTCACTCTCTGATACTGTCCAACAAATTCAGACCTACTGATGATAATAAATGTGTGTATCCAAACTCCTTCGAATTTATGAACGACTGGAACAAATTTGCAGAAACTCATTTTGCTAACCGAAGCGTTGTATTCATCATTGACACAAGAAAGTATTTCAGAAGAAAAGTACAAACATGCAAAGAATGTTTGGAAAGAATTATAGTGCAGAAGCCTCCTCGACTATCACGATCTGTATCTATTCTCTGAAGTTTGCTTTCGCTGATCTGGTTTGAGAAATTTAGAGCTACTGCCTGCACTTGTCCAGTCACAGATACGAGCAACCCAAATGTGGTTGGGTATTAGGAATCTTTAGGATATGGCAATACCAATTCTTGTTGTTGGATTTCATTGGATTGATCCATCGCACATTGATCCACAAAAACAGGTGAACGATCATGACATTCACAGTGACCATGTATACTTTTTTCGTATTGATCCGTAATATCATGTTCAACGATTTTTCGCTGACTTCAGAAGCTCTGTCTGTGCCGAGTTCATAATTAACTCCATATCAGTGCTCGATCATTGATGAGTCTCAATAAATGTCCCAAAGTGGTGCAAAGTCTTCGAATAAAAAAAATAATTATGAATTGCACGTAGGAATTTGCGATTGAATCCATGTAGTGCTCGAATTTCGTCAGCAAAGCTTGGCAAAATGATCGAGAATCTGTGCAAACGATATTGTTCGTGGTAATGGACAAGACAAACTTCGAAGGCTCATCGGTGGCCCAGCCTTTCAATCCAGAGAAAATCTTTGATGCCAAGGCATAGTGCTGTTCACAGTAAACAAAAGTCAAAACTAGCAAACAAAATCAATGTCGCTTCTTCGTACTGAGCTTGTTGAAGTTGCTCATGGATGCTCTCTACTATGACAAAATCAATCCGTTTTATCAAAATCTTGTCAAGATGCTGTACATCGACACTGACTCGTTACCTATCCCATGTCATCATCGATGATGTGTAAGCGGATATGGTAAAACACAACTTGGTCAACAAATTTGATATCACCGGGTATAAAAAATAAACATCCGTTGGTCAGTAACGCTAATGAAGTTGTGGATAGCATATTTATCTAATCAAAGAGCATGTGGAACTGCAACCCAAAATATACACTATTGTGCTCGGACTACAAAACATTAAAAAGGCCAGAGGTTTTCCGATGGTGATTGTAGAAAATATTTCAAGCACGAACTGTATTTACACTCTTTTCAAGACCGACTTGAATTTACACACAGCACAAATATGGTATGATCCTAGAAACATTGGATGGGTGTATGCCGTGTAAACCGATGCACCAAAAGTGAGTTTATCCCCGCATGATAACAAGCGATGGATACCCTCTGATGGAATCATCACTTACGCGTTTTGCGATCGTGCTGTTACGAACCAACGTACAATTGATGCTTATTAATGCATCAAGGTATCAATACAATCCTGGTGAAAGTTCTGAATTTGATACAATGACTTACTATTCCTCTTGCAAAATGCGCGACTGCTGTGGTACGACAATGCAAATGATGCTTCCAATCTGTAACCAGCTGGTTGTTTTGGAGTATCAATCCGATCCGAAACTGCAAACACACCAACGGACCATACTGGGTCAGTTGCACGACGTTGTTGTCAGCCTTCCAACTCTCTAGGTGCATACAGGTTACGAACAAACTTCTCTCCGAGTGGATGTAATTGTGCTGGCTGTGAAATCATTGTTAAGTAACAGTAACTGTCTGTTTCTTTGTATCTGCTTGCCACATCGACAATCGTAAACGTGTATTTGTAGATGCGCAATCGACCTAGTAACATGAACACTATTGTGTGGAATAAATAGCAGACCTGCCCAATAAAACTCAATTGGTATTCGAACATCGAACCAACCTCTTGAAATCTTTCTTGGTACTTGCAGCAAAATTTTTGACAGCACTTGTTTGGTAAGACGTGCAAGAGAAATGCCATAAGTGACTTTAGCTCAATGTTCCATTACAGCTTCACCTCTGCAATACCCAGGCGGACTTGGGCCTATTTTGGATAATGTCCGTTAGTTTGTGTCCACAGTTTTATATCGGTATAATTTTTACTTTTAATGCGTGCCTTGACCGAATGGCCTAAGTAAATTAAAAGAGGCGGAACCTCGAACTGCAATCTTGGCTTTAACACCAACTTTGTAACACCATCGTGTGATTCGTTTTCCTAATGTTAGAATAATCTCATTTAAGTCATGATCAGATCCACATCGGCAAATTGACGTCCGTGGACATCACTGGTTGCTTTTTAAGCAATATCATCCCTGTATCACACAGCATCAACGCGCTGATATGTGCATCACCGGGCTTTGATTACATATTAGAAAAGGGTTGTAGATCAATCCGTACCAAAGCTTAGCAGTAAATATAGCCAGGAATATGTTTTGAACATGGATGTTTAGTCCATGGTGTCCCTGGTACCTTTGTTTATGCATCCGCCCTATCATCACCGTTGACCTTTCTTTAATCTGTCTGGAACTTTGTTGATAAATGTACACGTTTGAACTTGAGTTAAATTTGCGGTATACGTTTTGACGCAACATCATGTACAATATGAAGATATGAACTTATTAAACAAGAGACAATTATTTAATGGATGCACGATAAAGAAAATTCAACGATTATTCCATCATTGATTTCTCTACACAATATTACCTAAATCAATCAAACATGGTGATGGAACAGTTTCCAAACTCATTTCTTACACTAATCATTGGACCTGCTGGATCAGATAAACGCTTGATAAATACAACTTAAAGATGGTTAAACTGGTATCAGTTGGACCCGATTGCACCATCGGCCGATGGACAACGTTGTTATGATGTTTGAAAATATGTTTATAAAGCATTGATAAATGGTTCGGAACGCCACCATTGTTTTTATTTCCAGCGTTGATAAAACCACTATCATTGACAATTTGGATAGATACAACAAAATTAATATTGTGTACGAAGCTGTGAGACTTAATCAAGTCAATTCCACATGAATAGTTTCCCGAGGGTAGCACATAAACAAGGACGTGATCTGTTTGACTCAATGATATACCTCAGTGCATAATGTGATTCTAGACAACTCTAACATGTTGCGCATGGTCAATGGAAACATTCATTGTCCTTGGTGTGTCGCTGACCAGAAGCGGATGAATTTCGTAACTTGCGCCAAACACCTCTTACCCAAATAGTTTTCTCACCATTTATTTGACTCGAACTTGCCGAAGTAAATACCGTGCAGGTTTCGATTTTGATACGCCAATGTAACACTCAAAACAAACGCTCAGCTAAAAATATCTGTCAGTGATATCATATAGCAACATGTTAAGCGACTCCGTTAAACCGCTCATGAGCAGCAGGAATTGGTTGAAAATGCGATAGAAGAACGCAATAAGTTGTAAATTTGTTACTGTCGCGACAAACTGCACAAAACGATCTTAGAGCTTGGTTTGAACAAACAATAGTACCACTGATTAATCCCATAAGGAAAGTGCCGAGGATTTTGAAAAGTAACAAAGACCTAAAAGTGGCAGAGAATATCGTACCAAAGCAAACCGGGTCCAATTCGTATGATAGCCAAAAGCACCAAGGCTATCAAAAAGTAGCACACGAAAATGCAAAGTTATTAAACGCTTGCTAGAGATGGTCCTTGAAATCCAAGAAAAAAAAGACAATGGAAAATCTGAAGAATCACTTTCACCACCCAGATATCTGTTATTGATGCATACACTGATATCACATTTTAATGAAGAAGGTTGCGAGTATCTTGTCAGAGAATCCTTTTGTGGATGGCTTTAGGCACAATGCCAACTGGAGAGATTTAGTGATCAAAGAACCATCATTGGACTTGAAAACAGTTTGGATTAGGTCGGTATACAAATGATTTAATAGGGCTGAAAAGCCTCTCACAATATGTTTAATTCTTATGCTATACTTAATTTGATGAGATCAAAAAGTGACCAAACAGTTCAAGTGATACAAAAATGTTAGTACTGCAGGAGACAGGAGAATATAAACCAGCCTATAAAACTCTAGCGACAAGAGAATATCGTGGGAATTATCTAAAGTTTGAGAGCACAGCAGATGAATATTTAGATCGACAGTATTTTCACTTCTGAAATTGAGGCAGAAAAATATTCAAATCAAGAAGCATGTTTCAACCAAACATTTCAATAAAAGACCTTGCAAAAACTCCCGATTAATAAGAACTGTATGATGATGATGAAACATCTCTCCTCATCTGGGAGTTCCATGAGTATATCGTTTCAAGACAAATAAGTGGCCAGGGAAAATTTCTTTGTGCTTTTGTTGACCTAGTCAAGTTAACTTACCGAGCATCAGACTTTTCTGATCTTCAAATGATCATCAAACTTCGCATGACAGCCAGACCGTACATGAAGACTGCACTCAGACAGCCTTGCCAATCCACATAAATCCTTCTTTTCAAAATGTAATCAGAGAGCAGAATCTCTTTTTTATATCAGAAGAAATAACATAAAGCTTTGATAAGACCTCAATCTGTGTTGGCTCTTCCTTCTTCATGACCGCTTTAGAGCTGAATGAATACTCACTGGCAAGTCAGTAGTCTTATATATGGGGTCTATTGCTTGTAAAATCTCGTCATGTGCAATTTTTGCAGCGATTTTTAATACGACATATGTAAGCCTGAATCATCACCTTTCCACGTCTCCTACCAGACCTAGATCAAAGAGAGTATAACTCCAACCAAAGTCAACTATCCGAGACGTATTACCATATTCGAAAGACGGAACAACGCTCATTCAGAAACGTTAGTACCACTGCTTACACCTCCAGGTGCAGTTTAAGGATTTCAAGTCAGAAATCCAGCTGGAGAAATCAGAATAGTTCACTGCCGATTTGTAGGATTCCTTATTAAATATTCTGAAGCGACGATGCAAAACCAAAGAAGACGATCAGTTGAGACTATACATTTATCACGACAGTCTGAAGTCGCAAATCTAAATTGAGTTTAGCAGCCCAGCAGAACTGTCACCTTCCAAAGTCAACAACAAAATTCAATATGTTCAACAATCCAACGTTCAATTACATCAGCAATGCAAAAATATCATTTTACACAAACCAAGTTTCTCTATAAAAGGGGACGGACAACACAGAAAAGTGGTATTGGTGGACGAACATCGCAGCACCAGGCGCAGCATAGGCCAAATTAGCAACACTCAAGACCAGATGTATTTAACCAGAGCCATCTTCGTAGGACGAACATATGCCGAACAGAACGATACAACAGGATGGCAAATAACCTGGAAAAAAACATTTGATAATCGGACGGAGCGAAAGAACGAAGAAAAGTAGACCTGTTGCTACAGATGGCAGGTATATTCAAAGACAACTGCGGTATTCCTGAAATGCAAAAAATGGAAAACGTCATAGCTCCACGCTACGCGTTAAAACCCCCGCTCTCTCTCTCTCTCTCTCTCTCTCTCAATAGGTACGCCAACCTTTGGCTTTTCGAGGCGACAATTTCCCAGACGGAAAATAAATTCACGTTTATTGTCATAAAGAACATTCTGATGCCATTATAAACCTAGTCTTTGCGAAGGAGAGGAAATAATTCAATGCTCAACTTGTCTGCAAAGTTTAGTCAGCCATACGTATTACCAACAACATCTCATGACGCGAAGTTCACAGCAGAAAAATGCTTGCCAACTGCTGAGATTGTGCTCAACATTTGGACAACTCATACGCACTAACAACCCCAGACCTCACGTTTGTACAGGAAAGACACAATGCCACAACGACACTTAGAGTCAAGAAGACATTGAGATTGTCATGTTTCCATGGTAAAGGCTCGCAATTTCGTGGGACGTGATGGACAATTTCTTCTGAAATTCAATACACAACAAGGCACTAATGCAGTAAATTCATTGTTAACGAATGCATAACTGTTATATTACTGCAGTAATAGAAAGAAAAACCATAAATTAATTAAGCGGGCCAACCAATATACTTATTCCATCTTACATTTATCTGCATTATAGGGTTTATATACAATTCATTGTGATGCCCCGGAAAAAAACTATATTGTTTTATTTACAAGACAGCCAGTAGCTCTCAGTCACAAGAATCGCATTTTCATTTGATTTGTTATGAATAAAAATAAAGCTGTATGTGATCTATATAGCCTGAATTGACTAATTATCTGAACCAGATAATGCTTTCCAGACAATGTGAAATAATTTCGACAGTTTTCTGTGACTATTCCCGTTTTACACTACGTGAATACAGATAAGATCCAACTAGTTATCTTTATAAAGGAAAGCTATGAAACATTCTTTTTTTTCCATTATGGGGACAAACTACTAGATGTTGTCAATGCTTTCAAATATATTGGAATTGTGTTGTTCTGTAAAACTGGCGTATGGAGCAGAGCCAAATGTCAATACAGTTCATTTTCTTTGCAAAGATTGTATAATGTTTCAAGTATTGTGTTTTGTCAATGATAGAAAACTTTCATTTGCTTTCTTCATTGATTTTTTCAGTAATTAATATTGCGCTGAAGTGTGTAAATATTATCAAAAAGGACTGTAGAAAATGCGTATACTGTATTCAGTAGAAATACCTTGAAATTAGAGATCTGTACCAATTTAGCTGAATTGCATGGAGAGCTAGAAGTATTATTTTTTATCACGCGATAATTACGAACGATTCAAATGTTCTCAATTAAACAACAATTCGCTTCTATTTAAATGTGTTTTAATATTTAAAAGGTGATGCTGACTCGTGCATTCCTGAAAATAGCGAAACTTTGGCTTGCCAAATCAAACGTTTACTATATATAATCGTTAGAAAGTTGTGATCCCACATATTTTAATTAAACAAGATTATATGACCAATTTATACCATTATGGAGGTGGGCTGAGAGGAAAGTGGTATAGGGTCTCGCCTTTACAGGCTAATCATCTCTTTAGCGTAGGTTAAGTCTAGGTCAAGGCCAGCATGATTATATGAGGAAAGTTGTCATGTAGATGTAAGTACTGTCCGCCATGCATATCCTTTAAGGTCATGTAGAATGCTGTTAAATGCAGAAACCACAAGCCACAAATCATGGAAAGTTATGCTATTTAATGAAATAATTTTGAAGTGTAACCATATATACGGACAATTACATATGAGCAATTTAGAACGTGTCTTGCTGGCTCTAAGACAGTATCTAATAATCTTGTTGTAAAATTGGATCATTACATAAATTTATAGAGAACGAGAATTGTGTTTTAAATAATCAAAACACGTTTGGAACATACCAATACTTCCTCCATGTTAGTCTTCTTTGTATAGAAGCCTTTACACAACAACATTTCATTTGGTCATACATTAGGATAGCCACACATGCACACTAGATCCAATTGTATCTATCAGAAAGTAGCGAAGCATGTCGATGTTTTTATTTATTTAGCTCGAGACATTAACTCCTTTCAGCTAAAAATAGGATTAGTCATAGATATATATAATTCTAAACGAGACACGTTCATCAATTGAATACAGGTGATCAGAGATAAAGGTCAGTTAATTCTCTGGTTGGGATAGAAGTACACAATAGAAAATATTCATTTTCAAAATGATGATACTCATTCGAAAGACGTCTTTGTTTGTGACATTGGTGGTTTTGTTTAGTACAACAATCGGTGAGTCATTTATTTTGCTTATAAATACTGTAACTTTGCCGTCTTTACTACCAACGCTAGAATTACTCTTAGCTGCTTTTGTTTCAGTTCAGTTTGTATACTGTCTATAAATTCCATATATTTGGTATACAGTTTGTTACTGTTTTCTGTTGATATGAAATGTCATAAATATGACAAACTATTTATTCAATTGATGCAAATCAGTAGTCCCTCATTCCTTTTGTTGCTAAAACATAATTACAACCAGCGGAACGAGAGAAAATATTTATCTAACAATATATCTGTACAAAGACAGATAGTATCGAACAAGACCTAAATTACGTTGTCAGTAAAGTGTAATCCATACCTGATTTGTATTATAATTCATTGCAAATCAGGTAATTTGTATCACAAATCAGGTTTGATCGCAATAATAACGTGGCTGTCACACCACAGTCGTCGTTTTCTTTTTAAACTGAAAGTTAAAATCAGTATGACCATTATCAACTTTTTCTATGACGCTGTGTGCTTCCACAAACCAGTAATGTTAACTTCTTCAACAAGGTCAGGCAGTTAAGTAGCTAGATAATCAGGAATTAAGTAAGAATTGTTTTTCTAACCATGACTTGAACACACATTTTGTCAACATTGATACTGCGATAAGAGTACAGTTCACGTCTTGAAACAAATGACATAATTTAAAGGAATAACCCAACAATCATGAAGAAAATCATTATTTAATGTTATTTAATAACTGACCCTCACAATCAACAATTATGAAAATATAACATACATAATATAGACATACATAACAGCATATTTTTAACAGGATTTGTCACCAACTCAATCAATCCAAGTCCATGACGTTATATACTCGTACTAAAAGGTAACGCTAAAGCATCGAGGATCCATGATTCAGAAAATGAGGACTATATATTTATACCACATGCATTAAATGAAAGCATGACTTTTAAAGTGTTGGAATAAAGCAATTTAATATAACTATACTGTTGATATATCAAATTGTGATCCGCAAATGGCGCAGTAATACGGATGCATAAACATTCTTGGAACTTTGTGCTGTTGGGTCTATTCCTATATATCAATGATGAATTTACACTCACTAATCATTAGTGAAGTAAGAAAATAACGATAATAAGTAATAATATTCCCCGTTTTCTAAATTGATATAACATAGAACACAATTTAATCTCAATCCCTTCTTTTTCGGTTTTTCTCCTCCCCTCTCATGCACAAAAGTATGCAGAAAGCTAGAGTGAGAGAGAAAACTAAATTGGGCTGGATAAAATAATCTTGAAACTGAATTAGCACCAAACCAACAATTATCATATCATTCTTCATAATGGTATGTTTACACTTCATTTGGGACCTATCTAATGTATTTATATAATCAATGATACAAAGTTGTAATTGCCAGTCGACACAGTAAAAGTAAATGTCTTGCTTACGGGACATACGTCTGTACTGTATTTAAGGCTTTGTTGATGTTGTTGCTGTTTTAAAACTTATTATAAGATTATAAAAATCGATAATTATTAATTAGATATGAAAATATCCAAAGGGTGCCCCACCCCACCTTCCAACCAACCCCCGCTCTCTCTCTCTCTCTCTCTCTCT
>QKMX01224079.1:0-24733 GCA_003401595.1 Venustaconcha ellipsiformis
ACACACACACACGTACACACACACACACACACACACACACTTTTAACTACAGGGTCGTAACAGTTTGAACAATGGAGAGTTGGAAGCTTTTAATTATCTATGATCAGTCCCATTAGAATTTTATACACGGTATTTCTTTAGAATGGTTACTTCAGTCCACGTTCCCCGCAAAACCATTATCCTTTATTTCTAGAATAACTATAAAAATTTCATTCTTGTCACCAGGAGAAAGTGTGCCTGTAACAAAGACTCCATTGCCAAATCCGAAAGTTACCCGAGATGATAGCACCCTCCACTTCAACACCAAAGATCATGCTCGTCATATTCTATTTTGTGGTACACACGTCATACAGACTCGCTATTACGGAGGACATCGTGTCAGGGCTGTAGTCTTTAGAACAGGTAATCATTTTAACTAAAACATGTTTATGGTATAACACAAAGTTTACCAGTGTGTGAAACATCCGCTACTTTGTTCCCAGTAGATATTTGATGTTGCATATTTTCATATCACCAAACCACACATTTAATAGCAGCAATAAATGCCCCGCTATTATTGTATTGCTTTCCATTTCCACGGTGCAAGAAAGTAAATCAATTCATGGTATCACATTAGAGAAGGGTGAATGCTGTTCACAGTATTACTCTTTAAATCACATATGACATACACTATATATTCTGATTTGCTGAAATATTTTTCAGTAACAGATAGAGGTCTGTGAACAACAGCTGCGGAACTTAATTTACCAGTCCCTTATGTTTATCGTACACAGTATTGGGTTAGTATGATAATAATAGTCTTAAAAATATTTTTGTTTTGCAGACCTACATTAAATCATTCTACCCACTTCCCAATAAAGTAGTCCACATATTTACCTCGACCAGTGCCAATAAACAGCTATTATCATAATATATACGTCGTAAGTTGGCTATCGAAGTGACAAGTACATGTACAATGCACAAGTATATTCACAAGTGCATGTGCATAATAACGTAAAGCACATTTTAGTTTTTTGGTTATCTCTTAAGAAAGTGAATCTATCGAATAGAAAGAAACTTGTGGTAATTATATTAAATGGCATCTAAACAAACCAAGCTTCAGAGGTGTTATAAACTGATGTACAATGTCGAAAACAAAATAGTTGGATACAAACGTAAACAAAATCTGGTCGTGTTTGAGTTCGTTAAATATTCGGTTATGGATCATTTAAGTTCATTTGCGACGAATCTTTCTTAGAAGATATTGTCTTTAATCATGCAATGAGATTTTATTGCGATCAAAAAGATAAGCCTTAGATGTGTGCAAGTTCAGCAGCATACCTCCCTATTAAATCGTTTTCACTGGTCAAATTATATTACAACACCAGTACTAATTCCACGGTAAAAGTAATCAATGTAAAAAATGTTGACAATCGATGTTTTGAATTGGTGTTCTTATCGGCCCCACATTTTTGAGCGATAATACGGACCAGCCTAGAATAAATTGTTATTGGACAAAATATAGCCGTGGTAACATTACGCGTGGATCAAACATTTTCTACTAATAATCTACCGTCGTAGTAATGACTATGGTAAGAAATCTCAATGCAGACGTTGCATGTATGCATATATAAGCAAGAGCCGCTTGATGAGCTTGACTTTTACTCCAGTGGAATCAGTGGAAATTCGTAGTTAACTATAGTGCCAGATCATGGGAAAATCGTTCTGAAACTTACTGCAGTTCAAGAAATGGGGAAAAGTACCATATCGCTTCTACGCTGGCTTTGAATGTCTTAGCATTGAAATAGATGCCCCAAAAAACACAAACAGCTTAACAACTCTAGTTTGGGTTTTGCTACACAGTAGTCAGATATGCAATGACGGAGCCACCAATTTTATATTGTAATCAGGACTCCGTTGAGGTGGTCCTTAAATCACTAGAGATTACAGCTAAATGTATCACACAAATGCTCTCCTCCACACATACATGACTTTAATTAATAATGACAAGTTCAACTTTCTGCGGCCACTGATTGCTATATTTGTAAGAAAGCTTTTAGCTCCACCGATGGCAAAGTAACCGATCACTGTCACATCACAGGCTCATAAAATAATTCACGCGTAACTTACAATAGTAACTTGAACAAATTTTCTGAAACTCAGATATCACCTGTTGAGTTTTTTCATTCAACGTTTTCTCCCAACGTTTTCCAAAAAAACTATCAATGTCTGGTTTGCATTCGAATGGGAAAACCTAGGTAACAATCATGATCAGTATCTACGTACCAATGCGCTTTTGCTTGCAGCTTTCTTTGAAACATTTTATGATGCAGCCATTCGTATGTGATCTGGATCTTTCTTTTACCGGGAGTGGATCGCAATGCGCGACTATCAAAATCCAAAGCTGAGTTGGAATGACTCACTGACATTGGTCAGTATCTGTTTATTGAAAGAGGAATCAATAGCGGGATTTCAAAGGCGAACCACCTATATGCGCGCCAACATCCTATGTGCGGATAGATATGACCCCGCTTTTCACACCAGTCAGATTATATACTTTGACGATAACAAATTGTTTGACATGATGTAGCCCATGTCTGTTGGCGGGATTCACTGGATCTGTCCCACAACTGTGGATACATACGGGTATGATCGTAATAGTGACATCGTACACTTATTTGAAATTGAACTGGAATATCCAGACGAGCTACACAACGCTCGTCATGATTATGATCTAGCACCAGAAAGGATATTATTACCACTGGATTGGTTGTTCCCGAACCAATGCTTTATGTGAAATAAAAACGTGATTGTGGGTTTGGTGAACTCTCAAGAACACGCAACGCTTCAGCTACATGATGGTCGCATACGGGACCATCCAACTGAGTTTTACTGGTATAATTGAAAACAATGGTTGTTTACCGTTCTTTGCTAAAAAATAGGATCTTCAGCTGTTGTTTACGTCCAAACGAATCAAAATTCAAACAATATCGAAGTATCACAACCTATGTAATCCAGCGAGTTTCAGGTCCTGTTCACAAATCCTGCTTGACAATACAGATTTCACGTGTGCATAGTACCATCGCACAATTTAATTTCTTAGAAAAGCACCACGAAATTAATTGCCTTATTTTGCCATAGCAAATAAAACACGATTGGTCAAATGTATGATCATGTACGTGTTGCACCAGGTAATCGAAGATCTCTTCCCGATGGTATAGGGATATTTTTTCCTGGAAATGGAAAGCCTTTTCTGTTTTATACGACCGCCATTCCTGACGCAGTTATGACAAACCCTACTATCGCAGCTTTTGCAATCTCTAAAGCATCAGCTGATAACATTGTTGGAATCGATGCAAATAATGGAACTATTCCGCCAGTCTTTTCCATTTGTGTAAGAGTTAGGTAATTTTAATATCGCAGAGGTATTGTTTTATTTGGCCGCATCGAGCTGCATGAGTTGTGCTTGCCACATCGAAACGAGTCATGTCCGATCAGTTTTGTGGAAGAAAGATTTAATGTTACTCCACAATAATAATTGGTTGCGTTAGTATTTTCGCAAGTTGATTTTCTTAAAAGGTCCACCTTTACGTAGCAACAGAACATTATTTAAATACTTAACGGGTTCAAATCATTACATTGGATAAATTTTTTATGAGCCTTCAGTAACTGACTCTTCGGAAAGTATTATCGCATATCATCGATAACCAATTGCATTAGCCGCACATACCCGTGCATTAAAATACAAGTCTACAACTGATTGTTAGAACTTCAGGTTTTGCAATGAAAAATATTAAATCGGTTACAACTTATGAAAGTCTTGCTGGGAACGTTGCAAACACAGGCATCCACAAAGTCAATGTTTCTAATAGAATGTTACCGTCTGCACTTCCTACACGCCAAGTTGTATCCTTGGCGTTCATTTAAGAGAATGAGATGGTGTGTTTATCTTCAGAAATAACCTTGCGAACATCTCTGCAAAAGCCAAATATGCTACAGGGTTGAATTGCACGTACAAACCTCAATGCATCACCAATGAGTTGTCATCGACGCTGTGTAAAATTCATTGTTAAATGTCGGGTTGAGACGTTTCAACATGGCGGTATGAGCCGCTGCATCAGGCTCAAAAGAATCAGCATGAGCAATAAATGTTGAGTACGGCCTATAATTTGCACTGTTAGTTTCATCCACGACAAACGCCAATGTTGGGCCAGCTTTGCTCGTGTAATCATCGTTGAAGATGATGAATCCAAGAATTGTGGTGGCTTCCTGAACGTTGTCAAGAATTGATTCGATTTCATTGCCATCAATATAATAACGTTGAACAACGCCATGAAAACCATTGTTTGCCAGTCGGAATGGCGGGGTAGTTGTTATCATCGGCCTGTATCAATAATCGTCAACTTCCAAGAATGTTTCAAACAGACGGAAAAGCCTAGACGTGCCATGCGCTTGTAATTCTATATTTAATCGACTAGGATATCTGGCTGAGTATGAATAATGCCGAAAATCTCTATTGCTTCGATCCACTAATACTGATCAGATACATCTTTGAACTGAGACATTGTTATTTATTTATTTTTTCGTATAACTTTCTAAAAAGCTCTACTTCCGAATTCTAATTCCCGTGTCATATTTGCAATCACTGAATCTTACAGTCGTTGCTGAGCAGCTTCCTTATTGATGTTACCAACCGCAGTCGGGATTTTTTCTGTCGATGATAGTCTAACCGATTTGGATTGGGTTCGAGTCATTAATACACGTAGTCGATCTCGAGATTGATTGAACCGCCTGCAATCCCAGTTGGGTCACAGGAACACTTGTGATACTATCAACGACTCGCGTTTCAACGTGTTTAGCGATTGGTATGCGAACGAAGTTAGTTCTGCGGGCGTAATTGATATTAAATAACCTGGTTCAACGGTTTGTGTAAACCCAAAGAGTATATATCCCTGAACTAGCACTCTTGTCGTTTCAGACCTGCTTTCATAACAACCAAAGATGGCGCCACATATACATTTATCTGGCCCGTTGATGTAATATCAGGCGTGATATATCATACGTAAAATATCGTTTATCATCTTGAATATCGTTAGACTAATAGTGATCTTACTTATGACTATAATATCATTCGTTCTCTATTGTAATCGTTCTTGTTGTTTTTGTTGCAACTATATTTGTTCCTGACTTTGTTGCTCTTGAAAACGCTGAACATCTTCCGCTGTAAAATATTCAATGTCGGAATTCTAGGAAATTGATGTGCTTATAATTGCATCATTGTGTGAAATACAAACCGTGACACATATTCTCTCCATAATGTTGCACCATCTTTTAGCTTGTATATGCATAAATAAGTTGTATAAATGATTCCACTGTTCGTTGCTACATTTTTTCGTTCGAATATACTCCCTAGACACTATTTTAGACCATACAGCGTTCATGTATTTAGTATGTATTTCCTTTCATCATGTACGCTTTCTAGCTGGAACGACTTGTTTTGTTAAAGTATTGGACCGGTTGTTGTATCTATGACTGGTCCAATGGGGTCACCTGCGGTGTACTTTTAACTGCCTGTCTAACGGCTTCATCAAGTACACGGCTGCCTTTTGTAATTACACCAACGACTTCTCCAATTTCACTAACGTATTCTTTGACTTTCGCTATCGACCTTGGCAGAATCTAATACTTTTTACTATTGCTTGTGTTGCTTTTTAATATCCCTGGTGCGCTTAGCTATTTTACAAACAAAACCCAGTAATTCTTATGTTCCCATTAGCGATGCCACCTGCCTCAGTTCTACCCTTCTGGCCATTTTAATATCCTCGGCACGTTCAGCAATGTCCTTTGTTGGTTTTATCACCGGTGCAAATATTTGTTCAAAGCTCACTGAGGTTTTCTCTCGCATTATGTGTTTACTGTAACAAATCTTTGCTTTTATGTGGTATTCTTTAACATTTCGAATCAATTCCTGGAGTTCAGGAGCAGTTTCAGTGCGTCGCTTTTCATACTCTTCTATGACATCACTGGCACACAATTTATATGATTGTTATGATTGTTAAATTGACGTCTCCAGACCTGCATGATATTTAACTAAGCAAGATCCAGTTAAATCAATGATGAGATACCTATACTGATTTTTTGTGGTCCGCAAAAATATTTCACCAAATTCGTCCCACGTGGTAAAATGAATATGTCCAAGGTGTAGTGCTTCCATACCACGAAATTTGATTAGCATGTTATAGTTGTCAAGAATCACATTTGGTACATGTGTGTATGGATGAGTCAAATAAATCTCATTTGTGTTGTTTTTCTTGCCGACCTTCTGAAAATATTGGTGCGGGATTAAATTAGTTCTCGAATGATAACGTTTTATTAAATATTTCTTCTCAGTCGAGAGTCGTTCAGAGTATTTGTAGTTCTTCCTTATATCATTCATAGTGGTTCATTCGTTATAGTTCCTTACATATATTTAATTAATTTATACTGTTTATACTTTTATCAAAAAGGCAGTGTTTTTGTGTTTGTATCTCTGAGTTGTGCGTGAGGATCCACATAGACCAGTAAGTGTGCGCGTGCGAGTGTGTAAAATTTTAATTGTAGGTAAAGAAGTGTTGCGACATATGTCTTCTTAAATATTATGTCAAGTTTGTATATCATATAAAAATATAACATGCAAGTTTTGGTCTCCTCTTCTGGGTAGATTATCTGAAATGCTGAAATTAGATGTTAGATACAAAGATTTAGTTCACTTTGAACATTTCTGCAGTACTATACAACTAGATAAGAAGATAAAACTGAAAACATTTAATCGTTTCAATTAAACGTTAATTTAAAAATCAAATTTTCTTAATTGCATTATAATATTTCATACGTTCCACATCTCGTTCACTTAAAACAAATAAATTAGGGTTACAATACATTGTATGGATGGTTTGAGTTGGTAATTACATGGGCCCAAATAAACATCCCATTGAAAAAAATACCTTGATATAATTAAGGTGGGCCCAGTTGACTTGATATACGATTTGATTCGAATAACGAACCGAGGCGTAGTGAAAGACCCGTGAATTGTGTTGATACTGCGAGTTATGGATATGTCTTTGCTTATAAGGCATAAAATGATATCTGCTCACGTCAGTGCGCTACGTGGATCTCATCCACGACTTGAATGATATTTCGGGACCATGTGGTTGGGTACGAATTGTGAGATGGATCGTCACAGAAGGTATGAGGGCCAAGATCTAACTTGGAGGTTCTGCCTCTCGAGAACAATATTTAATGTAAATTATATTAATATAAACAAGCAAACAATTAACGCAAAATCTGATATTATCATAAATATTCTAGAATAATTCAAGAGGGCATTGGAAATGAATCCACCGTGGATAAGTTAGCATGTGCGGCACAGGTCACTCATGATGCTGCTCGAACATGGTTGGCCAAACATGTACCGTGTCATTTACTTACCAGTACCAAGAAAGGTTTTATGTAGGTGATTTGATGCTCATTTACTGGATAAGGTCAATCAGGCTGATTTGTTGTTTCTTCTACATCATTGTGTACATGATCAGCAGGGTCTATTGTGCACCTACAAGCGTGCATTAACCATTGTTGACGTCACCAGCAGATATCAAGAAGCTGAGCCGTTGACGCCAAAAGGTTATGCATGTGTCATAGAAGCGCTCACAGCCATTTATATGCATGTTCACTATAAACATAGCCATAACTATTACAAGTGGATTATGGTAAGGAATTTTTTCGGATCTGTCGCAGAACTGTTGACCAAACACAGTGTGCCAGTTCGTGTTGGACATAGCGACACTCATCGCGTCCAAGCCCTTGTTGAAAGATTTAATCGAACACTTGCAGAAATTATTCAGTCGTCGGTATCCGCAGGAATTGTTCATGAGACCTAGGATGCAGGGAATTAGCCTCTCTAATATCCGATCTCACTATGCGTAGCATTTCATTAACCATATCAGCACTAAAAATGAAATCAGACGTGTAGTTGGGTGAAAGCAAGCTATTGAGATTTAAAACAAAGACTCTCACATTCACTCAGAAAATTATTTCACAGCCGTCAGCAATGTAACCACTCAAATATAGGTTTGTTCGGTATAGACATGCATCTGGAGAGTTATAAAGAGAACAACGTTGTCCTACCGGCTGAACATGGTACGAGTTTGGAACGGATTAATACTACGAGACAACCAAAACGTTGCCGATTCGGGCGGTCACTGCGTGCACTTCAATTGAACATTTGTGGGAGATGACAGGCAAGTCGTTCCAACAAACACGGAACTGCCATCAAGATTTGTTTTGAGTCACTAATGCATTACGTTAACATGCATCAGCCGTAAGTTTATTTACAGTTGAACGATGACCAAACGCGTAGATGGTGATTCCATCGGGGAGTATCCATCGCTTAGTATCAAGTGGTGATAAAGTCACTTTAGTACATTGGTAAACACTCATGCAATGTTTCGAACATCGTATCATATTTACCATGTGTGCGAACTCATGTCGGCCACAAAGACATTCCACATATATATTGTGTTTGAGATCTTTCTGCACAATAACTGCTGAAAGAACTTTTGGCTTTTTAATGTTCTTAGAGCTACTAACTAAATTCGAAAAAAATTTAGGACGCAGTCCTACATACTCTTCGATTCATCCTTGAACTTGCCAACAACCTATTCATAGGTGTTACTAAACAACAGGTGTTATTTCGGATAATCTCTTTAATCAAATTAATTTACTGAACATTTCGAGATTTCTGAATTGTAGTACATATTTGTATTTCGTCCTGAGACTTTGTACTAGACTGGTGTATTCAGTCTGTTGATTTCGGGATTCATGGACGATCGAGCGCTGATGTGGAGACAGCTATGTACCAAGAACCGAAAACGTTGCTCGTTGCAGAGGATATTCGTTGTTTATATCCTGTAATATTCAGGGTATTCTTGATCAACTTCAAAGATGTATCCGTAATCACTGTTCATGTTTTAATTCCGCATGTACGTCAAAGTTTATTCAGTTAGAAAATCCTCATAGCTAGAATCACAATCGGCATCCATTGTTCCAACTAGGCTGGCTATAGATCCCACTTGCCGCTGTTTTATATTACTTTACAGTATTGGGTACCCATATTTCAAAGCTAGGTGAACAGAGGACGTTTCAGATTCCATTAGGCGACTGTTTGTTAACTCTAAATTTTAAATCAGGTATGTGGAACAATATGGCTTGTTCCTTTTGCTATTGGCAACAAATATTTCCAAAGTATATATAAAGTCATATGCAAACACGGATAAGTGAATTTTCAGATTGCTATCAGACCAAAATAACTCAAATGACCCTTCAATGAGTATTAAAACAACTCGAGAACGACCAAACTATGTTTGTTTGTATGCAATAATATAAAATTGTTTTGGAGCACTTACAAATTTCGTCAATATGTTTTCTCAATTGCATTCAGTAATAGCTTTTGAGGATTATTCCGGTGCTTGCTTCGCTTCTCTGAGTCATTAAACGACATTTCATATACATACTGAAAATTGGTGAGTTCAGATTTCATTCCAATAATATACCCATAAACATTTAATTCACGTCCGCTTGGATATCTTCGCTATTACTGCTAGAACATTCTCTAAAATCATCAAACGACTCAGACATTGTGTCAAGTGCTTTGGACATAGTGGGTTATTTAGTTACCCTCTGGGACTTCATTTTTTCTAGCACATTATTATATTTATCATGTTCTACTCATAAGTCTGGCCTAGTTTATTCAGTTCCATTTTTAAGGTCTCTTCCAAGTTAATCGGTTTATCAATAAGAAGCATTATGTCTCAAATAAAGCATGTAACATCTTTCGAGCTTCGTTACGAAATTTACAGACTTGTTGACCGGTGGGGCTTGCATTGATAGTGAACTTGTCGAGGAATAACTTCATTAAAATACACTGAAATATAAACTTGTTAAGGGCCACATTGAACTCGACAGTTGGCACCACAATAATGTACTGATACCAACTGTAAGCCCGCTTGCAATCATTCCATTGGCAAGCAAAAACAGACACACTCAGACTGTACGGTATGCTTTAATCACAGTTATCGTTTCCGGAATGATTTTGACGAGTTTATTAACGAACCATTGACTCAACTAAAAGAAGTCACAGGACTGTTATTCAACAAGGACTCACTTTTCACTAAAAAAACTTTTGAGCGAAGACGAAAACGACTGTTTCAGAAACTATTAAATGGTGTAAGCAGTAAGGATTTATATAAATGCAATGTCAGTTCCCATGAATGAACAATATCTGGAAATTTAATATGTTCAACCGATGCGATGATATTTTCTATCAGTGTATTACAGTTAAAAACGTACTAAGGATAAATGGTTAAATGTGTTGCATCAGACAAAAGCAAGCATATCGAACAATTATACTTCTGGATAACATTATTAATATAAGAACTATTATTGACTCTTAATGTTACCAACGCAAGAAAATAATTAAGTTGAATAACAGCTGCAAGATGAAATCACAAAGAGAACCGTGATAGTTAAATCGAAACTTACGCGCATAGTCATATATGATGTCTGTGAAATTGTCAAAGGCAACCACGTCTGGCCTGCATGAAGTAGGAATCAGAACCATGTTCACTATTATAAGCAAACCAATCGGAATAATTGTTGGAGCCCAATATGATTAAAATTAGATCCTCATTGTCCTACTTGACGTTCTGACAGAGACATCTTATGGGTCATTTTCTGGTGACCCATGCTATTACCATAATTGCTAATTTTATCAGCCAATCAGATGATGTCTTATATCGACGCGTTTGGGAGACTGAGAGGTATAGCTGAAGAGCATCATTATTTGATTCACTTTAAATTTCTCAAAATCTTCGATTCCATTGGCTACCATGATCACCAGAACATGACCCCTTCACCCAGGACAGTGGAGTTATGATTTTAATCAGATTGAATTGTTGTTGGAGCCATAACAATAGCAACACTAAGACTAAAGGTACTGGAAAAATATTATCATCACGGTTGTGTTGGCGAATAGCTGTCTCTTCAAAACTCGCAGAAGAACAAATATGACTCAATGCAATTGCGAATCTGTACTCGATTTCTACTAAAATTAAAATTATTAGCATGGTTGAGTTATATTTCATATTGTTGGACATAAATGGAAATCTGCTGGTAACTGTAAGCACATATAGAAAACCAAGGGTTGTATATTTTCTTCTCCCATGTGCGCATATTCCTAACTTTCATGCATGAGTGTGATGTGAGCACACAGACATTGGAGCTTGAAGAATAATCAGTATCAATAAGAAATGACATTATCATACTTCGCAATCGAAATTCACTTAAATCACTACTTTTTATTTTGGCAACTTCAGCTTTGCAAAATTCATGGTCTTAATGTTCTGTAAACGTTAGAAGTTTTAAATAAGAAGCTCTTCTACCCAGTTATGATGGCACACTTTAAAACGTTGTTGAGTCAGGAAAATTTAACTGTCGTCAAATGTTTGCATATACAATTACTACCGTAGAATATTAATTACCAGATATAGGTCTTTAATAAGTTCACATGACTGACCTTCAATCTGCCTAACTCTGATATAATTATTTTGGTTCACATATGTTCATTTGTTCTGCAGATTCCTCACCAACTTTATTGTAGCACCCTCATTTGATGGGGTAGAGTTATCAAGCTGACAATCTCCGATCTTGATCCTGTGCTCAATGAAATGTAGGGATTTCTAAATTTGCAACGTACTAAACATCCCTATTGCTAAGTACGTGAGTGATGGGATGCCGCCTTATTTACATGTAGGAAACCTGAATACTGACAGGAAACCACTGTGCTATTAAAGGGAAAGAAAGCCCTTAATACATTTAGTACTGTACCGTTTGCTGGATTTGAAACAGAAAATAACATTAGTCTCTGACCTAATGAAATTCACGCTTCATTTAGTCATAGACTCAGTTATTATATTTTACAAGCCACCAGGGCACACATGTATGCATATACTGGCGCAATAGTTAACAACACAAATTCTGACAACATTTTTAATTGATAAATGCTATTTAACACATGTGGCACATCTTTCTTAAGGACTAATTCATTTAAATGTATTTCAAAGGGGACTGCGTCTGGTATCTTAAGTTTACTTTTTAATCAAGACTGGTAATATGCCAGAAGAACTTATAGAATGATCATTTATCTGTAAACCGTCCATCCGTTAGTACTACTGTTATTGCTTCTACTCGTAAAATAGAGCGAGGAATGCCATGAAACGTGACATCCTTATACACTCTGTAACATTGTTGCTCCTCATTCAAAATAGTCCCACTGATAATTCAATATTGCCTCACAGCTGCCATCTTGAACATGATGATATCGCTATTCCTGCATGTCATGTTTGCTAAAGACTATAAATAATGTCTACCTGGTCACAAATGAAATTGGTGCCGATTTCGTGCCATGAAATTATTGGTATCGCTTCCTGCCCTACCCTGCCCTGCCCTGAATGTCACACTGACATGGGATTTTCACAAAACAGCTTATATTGTACTTCTAAATGGAAATGCTGTTATCTATTTTTCAATATCACTTCCACGTAGATATCCTGAAAATAACGTTACCTCTACTACTGAACAAATTATCTCGAATTTTCATGAGAAGATATTATATGAAGCCGAGTTAGTCCTAAAATTAAATAGTTGCACTCAGGCATCCGATATGGCCACTACACTGTAGGCATCTGATATAGCCATCATAGGGGCCATTCTGACAACTGTTCTATTACTAATTCTCGTGAATGAATTATATATCAGCATGGGATTTCAATGAATTACTCTTTATAATCTATAGTGAATTGTAAATGTAAATAATGCCATTCCGAACTCCAATAAAGAAGGTCCTAAATGAAAATGGTGCACATCTGATAGTCGATATATATCTAGCATGGCATCTAGTTTAAAAATCTTGTGTTTGCTGCTCTGCCAAGATGCAGAAACGTAACACGTGCTTTTCCTAAATTAAACTGCTGTTGATCTAATGTCCGATACAGCCACCATGGTGGCAATCTTGAACATCTTGCTATCGTTACTGCTTTTGAAAGTTAAGTCATTTTGATATGTGATTTTCCTAAATGATTATGATACACATTGACCACCAAATGGCCATCTTCAAATATTTTGTTTTAACTTTATTTCTTACAAAGAGATGGATATATCAGTATGTTATATATTTCTTATGATACCCAGCTATTCGTCGATGAAATTTGTCCAAATTGTACATCCGGTATGTCTTTCACGATGGCCATCATAAAAATGGTTTGTTTCTACTATACATGTATGTCATGTAATATTGACCAAAACACGTCTAATGACGTCTGCTTTGTCACAAATGAAAATGGTACCAATTTCACATCCAACATATCCACCACGGCAGCTGATGTGGAAGGCTTGCAATCACTGAACAGCATTAAAGATTGTGGTTTGAACACTCAGCAGTTATAAGGAATAAATGGCTTTATCTTGAATTTCTATAAATTCTTTTTACTTTCCCTCGGCATCAGCCAAGCTCTTGGCTTTTGTAGAGCAACCATCTATGGCAAGATTTAAAATTTTACAGGAAACTAAAGCCAAGAATAAATGCAGGCACCACCTCCACTCAAAACAATAAAAGTGCATTCCAGCTCATCATGAAGCTTTGAAAGGAATAGCCCAAATTTGCATCTTATTTTTATTTAAGCCCATGATGTCAACATTCTTAAATAGATATAAGGTTATTATTTGTCTCCCGACTAATCTAGAATCGTAAATAGTTTGTTGAATGCCTTATTCATTACATGCCATAATTTTCCGTTATGCAGGTTTTACCACAGCAAAGGGAGGGCTGGTACGATCGATTTTATACCCCAAGTCGGTTGACTTTAAGTTCAACAGAGATACATATAAATATGTTGGAGTGCTTGCCACCATAGCGTTCTGTGGTTTTGTATACACTATTGTTCTCATGGTAAGTTCAGTATGAAGCTATTACTAGAGTTAGTCAAAGTGAACTACTTATTTAAGCAGTAACTAGGCTGTGGTTAGGCTGTTCTTTACTTGTAGACAGTATTATAACGGACCTAACTAACTCCTTGCCCATTTCAGTGCTTCCAGTAGTAATTCAGTGAAGGCTTGAGCAGTTATTTAGCACTTACAAACTGTTATGGCCATTTCTAAATTTACAGGTAATGTGTTACCTAATTGTTTGCAATTTTCACTACCAGTATTGTAATTGCTAAATGGTTATAACGTTTTGATAATGTTATTATTTGTATTCCACTCCAGTGGATTGATAAATATCTTAAATAACAAATGCATTTAAATCTTCCACAAAAATAAAATTGCTTGCAAAACGTTCACCATTTCCTTTCAATCATTTTTGTGAATGAGTTGATGTGTGTATGTGATTTGTGTGATTTGAATTTTTAACGAAGCTTGAAAACTTTTCAAGTCCTCACGAACGGCGTCCACGTGTTTCACGGCTTTAGTTTTGTCGTGAATCATATGGAAGTAGCAAGAAGGTTCATTTAAATACTCCGTCTTGGTGAACACGGTCGTTGTGCCATTTTGCCCCACAAGCAATTTAACATCACTTTAGCTAACGATCGCCTTCCTTCGTTTTTCTCCATTTGGTCTAAGGTGTTGCCTTCCTGCTCCAAAGATTTTTCTTTGAATTTCGTTTGGTCTTCGGGAGTGTAGCACCAGAAGGATAGCGCTGTTTCAGTTTCAAAATCTCATCAAATAGGTTGGTCTTGGTTGCACGTTTCGGTACAAGTAAGGCACAAAGGAAACATCATTTGTCCTTGACAATGATGCGGTAAAGTCCATGGGAGACAAGATTTTGAACTTGATCAATATTTTGTATTGTTGAATGTTGTCTAGGTCCCTTGTGTTCCGTCAGCAATTGCTGGTATTTTGTGGGGAAAGTGACAATATTTGCGCACGTAAGGATACAGCGAACACATGTCAAAATCTTTGATTACTTCGCCTTTCTACTCGTCGACATGGTACATCAAACAAGTAGCAATCGTTCGTTCTCTGTACAATCTGTCCAGTAGATTCAGTGGGTCCACCAACTTGTACCTTTCCACGATGCGTGTAAACTTGGGATTGGTTTTCACTTAGTGATAGTACTCGTGTTCCCACATTTCTACCACTTGGTATAAATGTGGGAACACGAGTTTACTTTTCAAAGTTTATTGGCTTTGGTTGAGGACTTCGGTTTGGTGTAGACTCTCTGGATCTGGAATCTGGTTCACTCATGTCATCCTCAACATCACTGACATGAACTTGATCCAATACTTCAGCTACTGTTCGAGGCGATATGTCACGTTTCTGCCTATAATTTTATCTCATTTCTCCACGAAATTATGCGCTCGTTTCATCTTAAACTCAAAAAGTCAAATTATATTATTTTAGACGCCATGGATCCATTTATATTCATGTCAGACAAGTGTATTCCTCTATAAAAGGTTTGAGTCTTCCCTCCAAGTATTCATTTCATTCTCAATGAAACCAGAAAAATGGAAGAGCCAACAGATATTGAAATTATGATCTAATCATTGCGAGGTGTCATACGAAGGTTTTCTTCAGATAGGCTGACGAACTACTCCCCCTCCTTTCGAGACAGAAGTCAAGATACTTGCTATATCTGCCAGAAGAAAGGACATTTGTGTTCAGAGTTTCCAGACCGTCAAAAATGTAAGACAGGTATCAAAAGAAATAAAAGTCAAGATACTTTGTTTTTCTCAAGAGAAATGTCATTGGTCCTCAGACTGCCCTAATAAAAGTGAAACAATTCACAAAAGAAGAGAGTGAAATGAAAGAGAACAAGCCAACGAAATATTTAACGTGTGTTGTGATTTGGATTGTAAATTTGTACCAGAATATAACATAAAGTAAACGTAAATGTCTCTTGGAATTGATTTTTTAGAATGAGGACCTACACTCATGCTCTCGCCATGGTAATAAAAGGTATGTTAAATTGCGGGGTCTTGATGTCAGATATTATTGACATGGTAAGTCGACAAAGAAAATATTTTCTCACACTGATACTTATTTGTCAATAGATACCATGGTCAACCATTCCTTGTTAGTTTATATGTAGATGACTACTAAGCATAAAGTAGGTATATAAACTGCTTTTGACAGTGTTGTGTTATTTTTGTTTCTTATGCCAGCCCCCCTCCCTTCATATTTTGCTTTCATCTGTTTTAGTAAATAGTGTGCCATCATATTTTCAAAGGATTCTGATTGAAATCTTTACTATTTTTCTCAGGTTATGAATCAAGAAACTGTGTCTGATATCATTATTCGTTCCTTGGACCTGATTACAATAGGTGTGCCACCTTTACTTCCTGCTGCCCTCACTGTGGGAATTGTGTTTGCCCAGAGTCGGCTGAAGAAACAACACATCTATTGCATCAGTCCTAGAAGTATAAATGTCTGTGGTACTATCAATGCTGTGTGCTTCGACAAGGTTATATATCCAATCTAATACATATTATCATCTGTTTTTAAAGACTGTTACAAAGTTGGGGAGCTCTTTTTTACCATGATAATTGAATTTCCCACCTTTCTATGTTTACTCTAAATTTAATATTGTTTTATACTTATTTATCAATTTTGGTTTTTATTTAATGTTTCTAGTTTTGTACACTTTTGCTGTCAGAAAAATTATAATTAATGTTTAACTATGGTTTGCACTCTCAGATTATGAACCCCCAATAACAATTGTAATTTCATATATTCCTAAAAAAAAAACGTGCTCAGCCTAAAGATCGAGAGTTCATCTCAGTTTTGTAGTTTCCAAAAGTATGCTGAATTTTCTTTACAAGATTAGAAAGACAGCAGCGGCATAAAAATATATTTAGAGGCGAAATCTAGTGAGGATAGCTTGGTGTGGCAAATGCCACCTCCTTTCCTTGCATCTATATGCGGGTGAATCTGCAAGCAGATTAAACAGCCAGCAGAAAGTTAGCTATCTCAAAAGACAAAGAGATGTAAATCATTGTCATGTTGTTTGAATACGTGAACGGTGTTTAGTCCTTTTAGTGTATGAAAGTTTATGTTGTACCAAGGCATATGAAGAATGTATCATGCCCTAAACACATGCGGTGTGGATTTGAACCCCCAATGCACTGATCGTGAGTCTGGTATATTTATTAAATGACTCATTAAAGTTCCAATTGGATAGTAGACACTCACACAATATAGCAATGGTTATTCATTTGTTTGTTGGGGGGTTTTTTGGTAAAAAAATGATATTATTTATTTCGATTATAAAATAGTGATATAATATATTCCAGACAGGAACCTTAACAGAGGATGGGCTTGACATGAAGGCAATCGTTCCCGCCACCAACCATAAGTAAGTTTGAAAACGTAGAGTTGCGCCTAGGAAGTAAGATTGTACAATTCTGTAAAATTTGAAAATACGCATCAAACTTAGTTTGCAAACTGCGAGTACTCATAACAATGCCACATATAAGCATAATTCGCAAATTTAAATATACCATGTGCACGTTTCATTTTATGTCATGCAGAATCTGTTTGGAAAATAAATGCTACAGTTACTGACGTAACTGTCAGGCGTCATGTTCTGATTAGCTGCCTTAACTATATATGTCTTGTACGTTAGCACTGCTATGTAACACAATAGATCTAGAGCCCTAACTTTGTACACTTTTTATGGAGAGAGAGAGAGAGATGTATTCTCCTTAAGACGTTTTATGTCTGGCTTGTCCAGAAAGAAATTGGTGTTGGTCTGATGTCTAACATGGTCTCCATGGCTGCTATTTTGAAAATCTTTTTATCCTTACTCCACCTCAATTGTAAGTTATTTGTCATGCGGTTTTCATGGGAAGGCCTAATATGATGCAAAGTTAGTCCTGAATTTAAATGGAACCGATCTGGCAGCCACTTTTATAACGAATGAAAAACACTATCATCGCTCTTACCGAATGTATGGGCATAACAATACCAGATTTTGACTTAAATATTTCGTATGATGTCACGCTGATAATAAATTAAAGTGTTTAGCTGGTCCTTTATGAAATGGTACTGCTAACACATCTGATATGATTGTCACTACTGCCATCTTGAGAGTCGTGTTATTGCTTCTCCTTAATTGATGGCCATATGAACATGGGGATGTTACAAAAATATGATGTACGGTGTGCTCTAAATACAAAGGCATCTATTTTATGTCTAACATGGCTATCACAGCTGCCATTGGAACACAAAACAAAAACTTATTATCGCTACTTGCCCTGAATTGATGGTCAAATCAAGATTAGAATTTCGCTGAAAGGCTTCTGATGATTATTAGTTTTTCCAAAATGAAAATAGAGCCACACAGACATTCAATATGGCACAACAGTGGCCACTTAGAAAATCATTATCACTGCTACATCTAAATCATTGATCATATCAGTATGAGGTTTTCTCTTAAAGTTCTCTTATAATATCTAGTTGGTCATGAATAAAATGGTGCTAATCTGACCTCCAGTTAGACCCCAACAATGACCATCTAAATAGTCTTATTAGTGATACTTATTCTAGATGGCTGGTAATATTGAAATTATTGTTTCACTAGATAAATTCTTATGATAACTAGTTGGTTCTTTATTCCACTATATTTAAATCAATGGACGGATTTATGCTCATCAACAATTGCATGTTACAATGCTGTAGTCTTAACCTTTAGTCCGTCAATATGTGTAAAATGCTTTATGCAATGGCAAAACTCATGACAGACATTTTAAGACCCAATTAAATGAAGAAAGAAATTTAAATATGTCTGCTATATTGCCAAGTATGTATACTGACTAAATTTGGATGTTAGAATCACATGTGTAGTATTCTAAATTATTGTCAAGAGTTATGCAAGCTGACTTTGACTGTACTCTTAGAACAAGAAACTATTCCTAAAGATCAATTTCATTTCATCTGTTTTATTTTTAAAAAGTATCTTTATAGTTATATACGTAGCTATACAACTCTTTTGAGTTATTATACCGAAATATGGTAAATGCATACATTTTTCTATAGATGTATATGTTCACTTTGCATTCAGGTGTTAAGTAATTATTACTAGTTGTATGACTCTATTAGCGTATACACATTATGAACTAAATTGTATTATTCTTAGTGTATTCGCATTATGAACTGCATTGTATTATGACAATGTATACACGTTATGTGCTGTAAAGTATTATGCTAATGTATGCACCTTATGAACTATATTTGATTATGGGCATGAGGTCTGAAGTATGGAACAAATTATTTATCTGCTTTAAAAATGTTACCTAATCATAATACCATAGGATAGCTGATATTTCCTAGCAAATCCAGCCCTCCCGGATACTATGTTTAGAGAATGGGAGCTGAAATAATTTGCCAACCTATCTGGCGGTTAGGCAAAGAGATGTCTCCTTAGGTATTAGAATTAGCGGAAAGTCTATGAACCTCCCAGTTACTACTTCTGCTCGTGCCAAGAAGTAATTTTTCTCTACGAGAGGCTCGCAAAAGCCAGGATCTACGTGGAAGATATACCATCGCAAGTTGAAGGAGTTTTTTACTTCTAAGGAAGGTAAACTCCATCTATATTTCCAAATTCTTTTCTTCCAATGCTGACAAAGATCTGTCTTTATAGTTTGCGAACAATTTGTCATCGTTTTACGTTGATGTACTTGCACTGGGAGGCTTAGCGACTTCAAGTTCCGTTCTGGCTATAGTTATGTTATAGGTGCAACTCTATAGCGCTCATAAAAACTATATGTGTAACTCCATCGCCAATGGGTACATTTTGATGAGTTTCTATTCCGATGTGTTCTTTCTGGCGCCAACTTCAGTGACTTTACTTGTACAGGCTGTCTGTGGTCCCTTTCCCTACACGTAATTGCCTTATAATGGATATATTGTCGCACCTACTTTATACTTATCTATAACGGTGTTTCAATTCCCATTGATATGAAGATTTTTTTGTGTAATGTAGACAGCTGTGTATCTTTCTGTATTGCTTCCGCTCTGGTATGACATGCCCAGGGAAGCGCTCAGGTACGATGTTCGCTCTAGTCGGACAAGTACAGGTCAGCGTTCAGGTACCTTTTCTATACACCGTTTACTCAGTCACGTGATGCTCATGTTTGTTTCTATAGGCGACACTTGAGTCATCTTTATCAGCATAAGCTATTAATCATATTTAAATAACACTTAGTCACTTGTATGGATAGTCTATACTAAAAAATAGTTTCGGGCTATATTATTTATACATATGCATGTCTATGCCCTTAAAAGAACTCCGTAATATATATGTGTATTTCTGTCATTTATGGTACATACAGGCGAGTTTCCTTTACCGTGGCATCTTTTTTAGCCTTGCTTCAACGAATATACCTGTATAGGCCATTCTTGACCATCATTACAGGAAGCAATGCAATTGAGATCATCGTTTTTCTAGGTAACCAGCATTGGTATAGCTCTGTCACCACACTGTCAGCTTTTTTAGATTTTGTTCTGCACCGACGTTGCCTTCTAAATAAGAAGTACAGGATTACAGTTTTATAAGTTATGCTCCATTTGTATTACAAATGAGAAATATGGGCAAAGCGCAAAAACGCATAGCTCAAGACGAAGACGTCACCAGTCTCCATTCTTTCCTTTCCACAGTTTGTATTGGGATTAAAAAAACAACACAAACGCCGATAATCCTGTGTGAGAATTTCTGGTGGGAAAAGGTTATAAGTCAACTCTTACCCTACATCCATTACAGGCCATTACAATCAGGACATTGATACGCTCTGAATCATCTTCGGTACCAAAGTCACCACCACAGGACACGGAATTATTGGCAACTCCTTCTACCTTGTCTCCTTGGGGTTCGACTTGATACATATTACAGAAGAGCGAGGAAGATAGCCAATAAACAATCAAGTTTCCTGTCGCTTAGAAGACATATGGAGAGGTTACAAGGATCGAATACCTTACGAGCCGTCTCGGCTGATTATCCTAATGATATTATCCCCACATAGATTGCCTATTTCCGTTGCAACAGGCCTTGGTCATATACTATGGATCACAAAGTTCCTAAACGTCAATATTATAGGTTCAACACTAATAGACCGGCTTTTAGTATGTCGAACTCCACTTTTGCAAACATGTACAGAAACCAGTAGATTCCACATGCCACCTCAAAACATTCATTCGGCACGATGTCAAGGATATTTCCTCACGCTTTAACAGATGTCGCTTCATAATTTATCTGCACTCTGCCACGAGAAAATACTCTTCACTCGTCTCAAAGTCAGTTTCTTATTCAGGGCGTTCTACGAGTTTAGTGAACGGCAGACCTTGTCACTCTTCACTAGCTAAGTCTCATGCATTACAGGAGACTGTAGCCTTACCTTATTCAACTAGAAAATATTGTTTGGTCTTAAGCGATTTTAGTCATTTATATACATTCTTATTACAAGGGAAGACTCCGCCATTCGAAACTTCGGCCTTTGACCCCTGAAGTCCTAGTCTCCTCCTACTCCATCAGTAACCTGGACCATCTCTTGATCTTATGACGAAACGGAATATATTAACTTCATTTACTTCCTCAGTCCGGGAGATTAACAAACATTCTGACATGTCTTCATCATCAGTTTGCCGGCGGTTCTACATTGATAATGCACCAGCATTTCATTTGGAAACTTCAAAATTTTGGCATTAATATTGCAGTTTTGGTGATGACAAAGCCATACTTAATACGTATAGATCGGATTGCCTAACACTTGGCAGTCAGTGTGCTATATCGCAACACAGCTTCTCCACTCCTACAGCAAATACCTCAGGACATACATGAGAATCGGCCTCAATAACATCCAGAGTACTGAACAAAGGCGCTGAACATATTTTGATCAACACTATACCCAGAGCTAAAATTTACATTTGGCAGAAAGCGACTCAGTGTTCCATATCCTCCACTCCCCGAAGGTCTGAAGGACCACCATAAGGCCACACTAAGAGTAGAGCCTTTATTCTAACCATCATTTCAATGGCTAGATTCAAATATTGTGCAAACAAGCCATGAAGGAGACAATTTTCATTCCCCTCCAGCCACATTGTCGACACAAGGATAGTACTAGAAATCTATAAAAGTACCCATGGGCCACATATACAACACAAACCTCTGAAGCGGTCCTATCGAAGCATCCCCAAGCGATGCCTACAATTCTCGCAAGCCACAGCAGATAAAGCATAAAGAGGGCCCTATCGCTCTTTCCAATGCTTCTACTGGATTTTATTCCAGTTTTATTGGTCCTAGACGCAACAGCACTCTACTTCTGGCCATCGACCTAAGCGCTGTGAATCAATTAATTCACTCCAATTAGGTCTCAATGGAAACATCACCGTAAATTCTGGAATGTAAATCATTAAGTAGACGTCGCCATCTGTGTTGACTTAAAAGACGTTATACCTTTATGTCCTTATTCACACGGCTTCCAGGATGTTCCTGTCATTTTCCTACAAAATCGCATGCCAATTAATAGCACTTCTATTGGTATTTAACATCAGCCCCTGGGTCTTCACTCAAGGGATGAATCGAGTAATGGCACATGTCTGGTTCTACAGCGGAAACATCATGCTGGTGAGTTATGTCTAAACACGACATAATAACCTTCGCTGCACTGCCTACCAGCCTGGACTTCATGTCAACAATGAAAACGCCGAACTAGTACCCACAGAGCAATTTGTTAACATAGGTATGGAGTTTAATACACACAGGAATTCCTTACCCTTCTATGCTTGCTCAATGTGACAGCGGACCTCATAGTCCAAGGTGGCCTTTTGATGCACCCATTCCAATAGTAGTTCCTACTCTGGCTCTTCGAGGGAAGGCAGTTAGTACCGAGTAAAATAAAAGATTACCTCCCCATGAACGCTAACACGTTTCTTAATAATGGATCAAAAGGTTATCAGACAAAACAGGTATTTATTAGTCCTACTCGTCACCTTTGAGTATACACATCAGAAATATTAACCCCATGACAGATGGAACACACCCTTGCTGAACTAGACACATTTTGAAACAATTTCAAGGGTGTCTCGTGTACTTTTCATATGAGAAGTGCTACGTCATGGTGTTAGTGACTGCAGGCAGAATTGGGGAAATACATGCTCTAGGAGCAGACTCGAATTACAAGCAGTTCTGACAAGCTGCGTCAGTGTTAGTCATGCCAGAATCCTCTGTCTCATCTGGATACATCAGCTGAAGCCAACCTACAAGACCCTGTTTCGAACTTTGAAGTGGTACCTTAATAAAACGGAGCTGTTGCGTCACTCTTCTTTCTACCTCTAAAGACGGGACAGGAGAATATATCAACGCAGGCTATCTCGTCCTTGGATTAAGCGGGTTATTCGCTCGCCATATAGAGAAAGAACCAGAAGTCAAATGAGCTTATTGTGCATTTCTGCTCACGATGTAATAGCTGTTGCCAAATGCAAGTGGTACTGTTCAGAACTTTTCACTAACCAACAACATTCAGACTGTGTGATGTAGATCGGAGTCCACATTGTCTAGTTTTTATCTCCAAATGGCTTAATTCAACCTGATAATACCTATATATGTACCTCAACAAGTCTCCCTTCCATGTCCATTGACAACTACTTAAGATGCGGCTTCACAACGTCTGCAGCATTTGCATAGGGAAGGTTTCTTCCTATTTGGACATGTGCCCCTACAGATGAAGTCCCTTCCAGTCGGTTTCTCAGATGCTGTCTCACATACCTTACTGGACTGGAGAGGGTATCTCCTGGGTAAGGAGATATACCTCCGTCCACCTCTTACCTCTTCTTGTCTTGATTGGGTAAAACATGTAAATACAAAACCAATTTTCCCTAGCAAAATACGTTTTTTTGAGAATATTTACCGAATCATAATACACATGCACCCTCCAGCCTGCCCGCATTTACATCCGTGGAGAGATGCCTTCCGCTCCAGTAGTCACTGAGAAGTTTTTAGCCTTCTTAGCCTTTGCTACCAAGTCTTATTCCTAAGGGGTGATCACTCTGTCTGATCGCCAATTAGATTGGCAGACAACTTTTAGCTCCCTTTAGCTAATAGTAGTGTCTCAGAGGACTAGGAATAGTTCTGGAAGTAAATGATTGAGTACATATTCACGAAAAAAAACGTATTTCATTATGAAATATTGCTATCAGTTCATATTTCTGATCAGATATTGAACAATCTTGGAACAGATGCTTATATTATCAATATATTGGATGGCCAAGGTTTACACATATTAATGATGTGGTTTTGCATCTGATTGGCTGACCATGTTACCGCCCAGAAGGCCATATTTCTGATTCATTTATCTTCAGACTTTAATTATTTGCTAATACCATCAAGATGTTGACACATTCAATAATGAGCTATAGAGTCTTTAGAATACTAAAAATATCAGGCAATCATGCTTGTAATTGGCTGCAATTAGTAGTATTCTGAAGATTTTTATCCAGTATTTCCAATAATTGGCTTAAACTCTCAAGTTATGGGATGCACATATGCAGTTAGGAGCAAGTTAAGAACAAGACCCATGTTTATTTGAGACTGATTTGCATCTGAGTGACTGAGCTTGTCAACAATTTATCACCTCTTAGTATGATCATATTAACAAACTACACTGTAGATCAATAT
>QKMX01224331.1:6158-17931 GCA_003401595.1 Venustaconcha ellipsiformis
ACACACACACACACACACACACACACACACATACACTTCTAACCAATTACTTTTATACTGGTACAACTATTATAGAATCATATGCAATATATGCCTGGTGAATATCTAAAGCTCTGGCAATTGTGTTCTGGGGGCCTGGCACCAGGTTCATATAGAACTATACTGATTACGCCATTGAATGGTGTCTGAAACGATCTTTCTCTTCTGTGCCCAAGAACTGTTACACGGACAAGTACGCCATTGTTGAATAATAGTTAACAACTTTCTTTCCTTAGTTTATTCAATGTTGGCTAAACGTTTTGGTCCTTTACTTTTACTTTATAGATGTAAAAAGCCTGTGTGCTTTCATGATTGGCGATGTAATCTGCGACCGGGTGTTCTGGAGTGCTAATCCTGATTTCGGGCAGACCTCGACTTGGTAATACCAAAATGTCGTGGTCCCAACGGTCGACTCTATTTGGACCTTGTCAAGATTATAACTTAGTACATATGAGGTATAGTTAACTCCATTCTGAAGAAGATATTCGTGAACAAGTGGAACAATATCCCCATCGATGTTAGCATCTTCGGCTACTAATAATATTGATATAGCATATATCAAAGATGTTTTAATATTGTCGTCACCAGGGGTATGTATCACAGTTAGTCTGTCACCGTGGTGATCATTTACCAATATTGTCCTTTCAGCGCACGCGCGACCAAATCCTCATAAAAATGAACAAATGCTATTCAAACTCATGTACCTTTAAGAAGTTTAGGTCTATCAAAACCGTCATTGTTAACAGCAAAAATAACATAACTACTTGATATGATGTCAATATTTCTTTCTTCTCCTTCGATTTATATTTCGATGTTGTTCATCGTCCTTTTACTACACGTATTTGTAAGAGCACTTTTGAATCAACGTGTTGTTTCGTTGCAGCCAAAGAAACATCGACATAATGTCTGGTGAATTCCACTGATACGCTGGCATCTCTGATTCCCTGGTTTTGAGATATGAGCCAGGTTTTCTGCGACGGCGATTAAAGGTTTCAGAAAGAAACAAAAACATCGTTGATTTCCACATTAGACTTTAGTTTTCCAGGTTGATCTTGGAAAATCATAGGCTCTCCCGGGTCGATGTTAACAATAATCACACTGGTTAGCTCGGTTAAATCGATTTTGTGGCAAACTTGGTCAAATCCACATCAGCGCCGTGTGCGGACTAGTAACGACGCAAGATCATACAGCACAAAAACACAATGGAAATGCTTAACTAATTGCGAGTAAATCAAAACTGGTCTAAGACCATTGCCTGAAGGCAAGTTATGTTGAGGACTCGTAAACCTTTTCATCTTTATTGTTCCACTACGAAGCACTAGACAGCTTCCCATTGACTATTTCGAGCCATTCTAGATGCGGTTATGATTGCCTCTAAACCAACTGCTATTTCAACCGGTAGCTTCAGCCACTAAGTGCGCTGCTATCGCCACGAGATAAGAAAATATTCCACCTCTCTTTTACATTTGCGTTAACTCTGACTTCGACAATTTTAATGTCAAAGGGGTGTTCTTATGTTTGCTTGCTTAACATGGTTGGCGAGTGTGATAGTACGACTCTGCAATCGTGCCTTAATGCACTCTTTAATTTTGCAAGCTTGTTCTGGCCAAAAGCAGCCTAAACTTTGTGATATATCATTATTTTTAATTGTGATGTTCAATTATGAGACAGTTTTATTAGTTTCCCACAAGAGCGTCGCTGACCCTCCCTAGGCCACATTTGCGCTCCAGTAAAACAGTCGTGTCAAAGAGGATCATAACAATACATATTTAACCGTGGGGCGTAACATCATTTATACGTGCCTTAAAGTACATGTCGACCACGGACTGTTTAAACAACTCTTGGTGTTACAATCTCAGTTAACAAGTCGAGCGTGGTGGCTCTCTACAGTTTCGTATTTTAGATAGGGTTAAAATTTTAAAGAGTAAGATGTTCCCCATATTTCCTCGCTGGTTCTACTGGCTATTTAACAAAAACCTTGTATATCTTAAATATAGTTCAAAGAAAATTCAGTTCGCTTTATTTTGGTGCTTCTAAATTAAGCAAAATTCTCATCGAAGGGTTTCTGATGACTGTTTAATGGCAACTTCAGATACTCCGAACTGATCGAATATTAAATATCATACATTGAGGGCTTATCCTTCAGCAACTCGATTCCTATTTGGCGACCATGATGGGAATTTATTTGCCTTGTAAACTGTCCCCAAATTTCGCTTGCGTGCTAGTTTGTAGTAAGCGCGAGAAACGATTGCGATGACGTGTCTTCAGATTAAGAAGTTTGCACAATATCAATATTGCCAATTCAACTTTGCCATCATCGACACCAAACTGTCAGTTTCCGACTCACAATTTCCATCAGGCTTTATGTGATTCTGCAACTGATACAACGATAAACTCAGTAAAAACAACATTAAACTCTTAATTGAATGACACTTGTTGCATAACTCTGCCATGCCTTCATATTGTGTGATATACCGCATGAAAACACGTACCGCAAATCCAACTCTGGTTATAGCAAGTAATGATATAAACGGAATCATTCGAACTTGCGTCCTATGTTGGGCAAATATGTTTACGCTTGTTAGAACCTCTGGTTCTATCGTGGACACAAATACGTCTCGCACGCACAGTCTAAACAAAACTCGGCAATGATATTACTGCTGCGTTAACAAAGCTACGTGAACTAAGTATCCGGTCGAAAAACATAGCACTCGATACAACTACAGTAGGCCTGGAACACGTGATAGGATATACAATTGCACAATATCCGACCAAAGCCTTGAGAATAATCGGTAAATCACGTCCATGCTGAATGTTCCTGGCTTGATCTCGCGTATAAAACATAAGCTGTTGTTGTTCGCCTCAAGACGCCGATGAGGAGTTCATCCTAAACTGTGAGAAAGAATCGCCAGATGGATCATTAAAGGATCACGAAGGCTAAATTTTCACTTTGTGGTCGCTTAAAGGTAAAGCACTTTAATCAAATAAACAGAGTTGCGAAACTGGCCACCATAAAATACAGTACATGCTGATATAAGAGCGGTGAATCAGTGATGGAAAATTAAACCAACTGGAGCGTTTCTGGCCAAACAATTGTTCTACCAGAACTACCTGCTCGCAAAATCAAAAATGTCTCGTGATTGATTTGATGTGAAGCTATCTAATGAAGTACGCCAGGGCTGGTCTTTTGTTTCTCCAACATAATATGTTATGTGTGCCTGCATGCAGCATGCGTTAGCCGTCGTAGATATTACCAAAGATGACCAGAAGTTTACGTTGAAAGAGTCATCAAGCGTCACATATATTTATGCATATTCATCGCAAACATCTCATCGGCTTCTGCATGTTAATCCAATCTAATCAAATAATTTCTTGGAAACGTTGTTACATTGTTGGCAAAACATCATATGCGTTCAAGTCAATGTGGAACCATTCAATCACACACTTGCAGGAGAATTATTCGGGCACGATTACACGCAAGAATTGTTGATAAATCATGAAGAGGGGTCTCCCGACTGGGTGATGCCTTTTCTCAAAGTAAGATGAAACCCACTGCTTCGATTCTGCAGAATACTGTCATGGTCAGTCATACTTTGTTCTTTTCTGTCGCAGCTACAAGTGTTGACCTTGGTTCAGGATAGCCTGGTTTGGCATCTGTATATCATTGCGGAGATATATTCAAGATCTCAGAACGAATACCGGGGCAACCCATGTGCTACCACTAGGAGTCAGCGAACACTAGGGCACCTCATCCAGGAGAGGCAACTTCTTATACTAAATCATCTGTACGAGAAGGATAAAAAGTCAATTCTATGAATACAGAACTACCGCCAAAATTATTTTTAGATCTACTCGTGCCGGTTTGCGTAAATAATGTCACAATCGGTAAACATCCATCGCTTGTTACCCAGATTGGACAAATTCACCTCACTCGCGGAACAGAAGCAACACCTCCGGGGATAGCAGATGATCATTATGGTGTCGTCTGGATACTCAAAGTATCCATAGTCGATTCTATGATCATGCTCGTAGACGACTAAATCAGCTGGATCAATCCATGTGAACTCACCTATAGGAATACTCTGCAGCATTAACCAACCATACAGATTAAAGATATATGATGCAGTTGTTTGGGACGGGATAGTCGTATCCATCAACGAGAAGGTTGTGCAGTAGAGCTTACCAATGACTGGCCATAGTAAGTCAACCACAGATGCCACATTTAACAGAAATATGCGCTTTAATATCAGTGATCAGTTCCAAATCGACTTTTTGTTTCTGATAATAAGGTGTCCCATTCCATTCTAGACTACGAAAACTAGCAAGATAGATCGAGCTTAAATGCACGCTTGTCTTTATCATGAAATGTCTCAAATACATCTGTGGGTAGCAACTCAAATACAACTGTGGGTAGCAACTCAAATACATCTGTGGGTCTCAAATACATCTGTGGGTAGCAACTAAAATACATCTGTGGGTAGCAACTCAAATACATCTGTGGGTACATCAACACACACGAGTACTCAGATACAGGGTATGCAGTCCTTTGCTGAAATATTTTCGCAGGAAAGCAATTAATAGAAGGTGTCGATTGGTGACAGATGTGTTCCAGTAAACTCCGCCTCGTCGCTCATGTACTCCTACAGATACGATCCTTTGCGGCAGAGCAAACCGAATTTGTCTGGTTTGGTTTGCAAGCGTCTGGAATAGTAGCCATATAATGTTCGATATCACCAACGTGCTTGTGTAACTTTAACTCGGGTACTTGGGCTCATAGATATACATACGCGTCAACTTCAGTGACGATACGGTGTTCTTAGTCTTGTTCATCAGCCACCGCAAGTGCGATTTAATCTCTCTCCTGGAGAATTGTTAGTGTTTAAGCATGCTGCTGTTACAGCTGTCTTATAGCTAAAATCCTTGAGTAAGTTAACTATGGATTTTGTTCCATCATATTTCAAAATGGCTTAGGAAATTTCACCCACAGGCTGCACTCATTCCTTTCTGCGGCGTTGTAGACGAGATTGTATACCATACGAAAGTCGGATGTGGATGTCTTTGATATATTATATGCCACAGGCATTTCTCTAATTGATGTAGTCTCTGGATATCTCGATATCGTGGTCATCGGTCATTTCAATGTCACGGTCACTAGGTTCAATTAACAATATCATACAATAACCTATCACGTTTAATGTTATATGCTTTGCCCAGTTCCATCGTTCTTGTTCCAACACGGTTCCTAACTTGAATAATTTTACAAGGTGCTTCGGATCCGTATTTGAAAATACGTATTTGGGCCTAATTAACGAATCGGTATGACGCATTTAACAGACATAGTGATTTAATAGTTTCTGTAACATTAGAAACACGCCATTGCTCATTCAATTTAATTTCCGCTTGAGTTACGGCCATTCATGAATTCTTTCAAACTGCGCTTCCTTTCAACATTGTATACACACTAACAGTAAAACACAAACAGTATTTCTTTGACAGTTATAAGTGCGATGCGGTCTTAAACGTACAGCGACAGTTGTTCTATAGGCAATGTTGATTACGGTGCTTTGAATATGCAACCCCATATATCCCCCCGCCATTGCCAAACGACATTTTAGAAAGTTCAGTGGTTATTTCAGACCGGACGATGTCTCGAACAGTTATGATCCTTCTCGTAGAAATAACTGACACTAATAATATATCATCAGATTTGACTTTTCATTTTGGTGCGCAACCCAAACTAAGCTTGACGTTTTCTCAGTTAAAGAAGAAAAATATAATCATCCGTGAATGTGACTCAAACCTAAAATGACTCAATTAATAATGGGGAAAGCTTTAGTATCCGCATACCATACCGATTGTTTGTATCCCACTCCACCGACTTGAAAAACAAAAATATCAAGGATATCAAACATGCACAAAGCTCAATCATTTCATTCATTGATTTATACTTTCTAGTCTAAATGTCGCCAAAGAGTCAGCAAACAGAAGTTCCCAACGTAAACACGAAGACAGACTGCTCACTGTCCTTTTCTTGTTTTTATGTCGGTGTAAAAATGTGTCGTCTGCAATGTGTGTCCAATATTTGCAACGTCTAGTATTAATATTTCTAAACAAATTGAACAAATAATAAAAGAGGAACTCCTGTATACAATTGTTCAAAAAAAAGTCGCTCCACCTTTTACTGAAATATTGGTATTTTCAAAGATAGTGAACTATATCACTTTTTAGGCTTTAAAACATAGACTCGTCCCTGCACCCTTCTGTTTGGCCGAGTAAAGACGAGGCTATTTTCGATTTAAATTTCTATCTCCAAATGTTTTTAATAATGTACATTTCTCGTTGGTAAAACTATGTCGAAAATTATTAATTAGCACATTCGACAACAAAAATCGGAATCATTTTTACTTCGACCGTGATCAACATCTTTAAGGCAAGAAATGTTTGGTTCCTCTGAGCATTATAGGCAACGCAGAATCTCTCATTATTTGAATTGTACAGTATACGGCAGGCAGAGACAGAATATGATGCAGACAGAAAGTTCCAGATCAATAATAACAGTGCTACAACAAGCTCGCAGCTGTTGCATTGAGTCTGACAGGGACACAACGTGATAACTTCGCTTGATGTTCCACGCGCGTATGACAAAAACCCATAGTGTGGAAAACAACTCACAGGTGGAGCAGAGGCTTTCTCACTAGAGGCTCACCACTACTTCACTTTGGACCTCGAGTTTTGTCGCCCAAGGGAATTTAACGTGGAGCTAAACAAAAGGAGTTAATCCTAACAGATATCAGAATTCACAATATAATACTACTACTGCAGTCATTGCAGAACAATGGGTAAGACCCAAAGCACTGGCACACTTTCACTTTCGATAACAGTTAAGTGAATAACCATTGCTTTGGAAGATCATAATGAGGTCCATGCTAGGGCACAATGCAGGTTCATGTTGGAAAACAGATTTATAAGTCACAAGTGAGGTACATATCTTACAAACGTTTTACATAAACTTTGCTATTTAAATATCTTTCGTACAACAAAGGTACCAGGTGTCTTTGTGGGGTTATATATGTTTCGAAAAAGTATTAGCTCTGTCATGTGATCGTTCATTGTGATCTATCCCTTGATGGCAGAAGAACATAACCTCCTGTCGCATAAAGAGCGGTTTGTCTGTAAATTTATTAAACTAATTAAAATAAACCATTCTATGAAGAATAGAAATAATGCTGATGCCGTCCAATTGAATATTACGAAAACAGATTCTGAAACTTTGTTCAATTTTCGGAATTTCCTACTGAACCTTTGACGTTATCTTTGTATTTCATGAAAGTCCGAATAGTACAAGTGCATGTTTTGACAAGTGAGATCAAAATCATATTTCAGATTTGGACATTGTCCATTCTAAGTTACGTAAGACGGCAGCTGTGTTACGACCAAAGATTTCTGCTCTTTGCTCTTGACAACGAAAAGAGTCCTATTGGTGGACAGGTATGAATCCCTGGAAATAGAATATTAATTTTTTTTATTTTAAAAAATGATTACGTTCAATTCAAGCGAACAATTAGTTTTCATTAAATGTTATAAGATAAAGTTAAAAATTTAGAGAAGGAATTCAGTGACTTGTGAAAAAAAAAATTACATTTTAGTCGGGAAGAATCTTTTCTTTTGTAAGCTTGAACAAACGAATGTTTTGGGCACAGCATATTTCTTTGATCATATCGCCAAAACGTTCCCCGTAATGATTTTCTGAATGTATTAAGTCATAATCCCTGGGTGTGCCGGGATGCACCAAAGATTAATGGACTTACAATAGACTCGAGTTGCCTTGATTGCCCTTGGGTAGATATCCCACCACCTCTCCAGGGGCCAATTCCAATTCTGCTTCATAGGCCTCAGCACATCTGGTAATAAATGAATTAGATTTTCATTGCAAATGCTATATTTTCTAAACATAAATCACTAATTTGCCTTTAAATTTAAACTTCGAGCAACTATAACTTACCGAAAGTTTCCTTTTCGTTATCTCGGTTCGCTAATAGAGTGATGCTTCAAGGAACTAAATTTCGAACAGGTGTTTCTTCACCCACTTTTATTTATCTCCTGCAATTTTTGTTAATATTCTTACATGGTTATATTTATTTTGACTTAAAAATGAGAAGGTTGGTTAATGAAATAACAGTCTTCAAAAGATAGTCTTTGCTGCCAGTAACGTGAAAAATATCTATGATGCATTTTCAGTAGAAGAGGGGCAGCCATTATTAACCGAATATGGTGCAATTAATGACACATTATGCCACTATCAACCTTACTTACAAGGGCAGTATTTATGGTAATAATTAGGCATATGAGAAATACGCATTAATAACATTTATCCAGATTTTAATATCGCAATGCTACACCGTTGAACTTTGTTTGTAAATAAAAATGCATCGAAATTACTGACACCATCCACCTTTAAGAGATGTTGTGTTTGGAGAATTAAATATAAAAAAAATCGAAGGACTGAAAATACTGTGGCCCAAACATTTAAATGCATATTTATGTAAATGGAAGAAATATTAATCGGTGATGCACAGGAGGAGTGATTACTGTATGTGTCGTATTTAGCTGAAAATAGTCTGTCGTTAGAGTAGTTGCAAATGTCTTCCAGAGTAAAAGTCACTTTTGCACCTTGATTGTTATGAGAGAAAAAGAGAATGCTTTTGAAAATTTAAAAACTGTATCTCGTATGTAATAGCAAAATGTAAATTATATTACATTCAATTCTTTGAACATTGTATAAGGAACTGTCGTATCTACCCTTTCTAATAGGTACTTAAAAACCATATTGGGTATGTTAAAAAATAACTGTATTAAGTGCATGACACGCTGGATAGAAGCAATTTATTACACGGTATGTTGGATAGAACAACTTTCACCGAACTTTCAGTGAATGGTAACCTTGTATGAAAGAATTTGTTGAGCAATACTACATTTATTTCAGAGCAACACAGAACAAATTCCAAATAAATAAATGCAGTGGCTTGTACTGCGTTCCATACCATATAAAAGTGATTATCATTAGAGTTTATACTTATGGCTTAGAACTTATTGCTCTGCGGTCTGACGGCAAAATTAAAAGCACTCCTTGGGTGTATTAACGCCTGGGGAATATGTCACAATTCCATTCCTCAAGGAAAATAAACAACATTCGGTACAGGAATTAACAACCGGCACATGCACTTGTTTGCGCAAGCAGTTAGTTACTTTTATAAATCATTCGCGTGAAGTGAGCCGAACAGAGCACACCGCAGCAATGGAACCAAGCACTGCAGAACAAAGAAACAGCATGGCGCCAAATTGGCTACCAGTGATTGCAGTCATTCCCGCTCCAGCACTGAGGACCGTTGTGGCTCTTAGAAAAACTCAAGCGACAAATTGGAGCTTACAGGCTGGAGCAAAGAGAACTACACTTCTCTTAGTCTGGGATAGTAGCACAGGAGGTGACTTAAATAACGAAGAACTAGGGGACTATGGACTTATTAAGAAACGTAGCAAGAAGAATCGAAATGCGGGGAGGAAAGCGGCCCAAGCCAGGGAAGAAAACCACTCAATTATTGCAGCTACAAATCTAAATAAGGGACCGACGTTAGAAACACCACAAGAGCTATTATCTATAAAATGATACACATAGTTGGTAGCAACACAGAACGGAAATGGACACCCATATTGACCTCGCCATTTCGGAAACACCCTCAGTTCCTGAACAAGAAGAAAACATAGATACTGAGGGAAAAGTACAGGATTCTGAATACGAAATGGACGAAAAGGGGGAGCAAGAGGTAAATGCCCTCATACAGCTCTACAAAGTAATGGGAGTTAGAAGAGGCCCTACATAGCGAAAGAAAAGCTTATAATTTCGCTTGCGCAGTGAGATATGTGGCGTGGAGAACCCTAAAAGCGTAGAAACCACGACCAAAGCAATGGCACTTCGGAAATGGCATCCTCACTGACTACAGTATTACGATGAAGCGCATCGTTAAACTCCGCTTACTAACCTCATCAGTGCCGCCATAGAACTAGGGAAACTTCATGGATATATGGCAATCCCAGAAGCTACCTATGAGGAGCCACGTACAGCGACGAAGGTTTAAAAAGAAGAACAACGCCAGAAAACCTTCTGGCTGCGGACATAATAGCCCATTGAAGGGCTAAAATTGCCATAATTTGCCTTTTTAAAGGGAATTCACTTTGGCTTGGAATCACGACTTGATCAAACCAAACCACTTAATTTGATACTTTTGGCCATCACCGAATATATTTAATAACTACTTAACACCTAATATTGACCAAAAAAGGTATATAATAATAATTTTCTTTGTCACTTTGACAATGAGAATTGAATTAAATTAGTTATGGAATTATTTTATCTACGCTAATGTACTAAACTAATGCTAGACAGTTAAGATTTTGGAGGAAAAAAAATTACACTATGATTTTGATTGTATTGAACAGTTGGCTCACACACTATTGGTAATGGGATTTTACCATTAGCATATTTGGACTGAATGTTATAAATAGTGTCCGGCTTAAAGTTCCAAGAGCGTACACGATGTCCACGGCTGCAGTGGAGCGCACTTACTGGATCTTTCTTCTCCTTTGCCTTGCAGCAGCAATTAACTAGTGCGACCATCACACATTAAAACGGGGTGTTGTAGTGACACCATTCCTACAATCCACCGACTAATTAAATACCTCGTCTTATCGAGGATTAACCAGTCGAGTAAGCTAACAATAGCATATGAGATTTTAATTTTTCTATCTAACTTTTATAAATCTCAGTTCGCTTTGAATTTTATTCGTACAGTAAAGCTAAAACCATTTAAAGAGCGTAAAAATGGGGATGTATAATACATACGAAACCGCATGTGTTTGGTACTGAGTCCAAGAAAATAAACGCTCGTTTAATATGACTCTTGAATAGGTCTCAGTTGACTCCACATCAAACTATTTATTTCTATGTTGCTTAGAACACGGCAAGTATACAATTTTTGTGTTTATATTATATGATTTTCAACATGATAAATGTCTAGAATATGGTATTGTCCATTGGCCAACTTTTTCTATCACTTAAGTCCAGTTGAAGACTACAATATAATTTTAGGACCGTGTATTGCAACTGTATGTACTTTATACCAATTATTTTACACAACACTCATAACCATTGAACACATGACTTTGCCCTAATTTAAATTTGACATATATTTGGCACATATGTGAAAGATCGAGAGTGGCATCCGTTTATATTTTTCAGGATACCCTTTGGGATTTCTTAAAGCATGAATGCCAGTTCTTTGCTTTTAAAAACGTTGGAGCTCTATTGGCTGGTTACATAGTTACGTTAAGGAGCAAACGAGTTGTTTTACACTGCCTTTTGAACTTTCGAAAAGCTATTCATCATGATATAATGAAGTTACTGTCAAATTTTGGTACGTCTTTATTGTTAGCTTGAAATGTTATTTGAAAGTTTTATTTAACAGTGTATTTGCATTTGGATAACTTATGACCAATCATGACCTCTCAGGAACGAGATCAGAGACTGTATCAACTCAATCCATTCAGAGGAAATCTGTAGCAACAAAATGAGGATATGCATACTCAGGAAATCTGTAGCAGCAAAATTAGGACATGCATAACCATACTCAGGAAAATATGTAGCAACAAAATGAGGACATGCATAACCATACTCAGGAAA
>QKMX01224467.1:0-12790 GCA_003401595.1 Venustaconcha ellipsiformis
TCCAAGTGTTACTGAGACATGAAATTGGTAATAATATGTTTTCAAATCATTCAGGTTATACAAAACAATGGGAGTTAAATGGATCCACCATTTAATGGCCTAAAATGTTGGATAATACTCACTGCAACCAACAGGTAGTGTATTTGAAAGTATTGTTGCCATCTTCTCATCAATGAAAACTGTATATAAATAGATGACAACAATGTCTATCTGTAGTGTGCATACTGTGCATACAACCAAGAATGTCAATAGACATGAAAGGGCATCACTTACCTTCCAAAGGTGAAAAGACCATCAAGTTCATATGTGTACTGATATGTATTGTATCGCAGGCTGTGTATTGTGAATCATACTGATATATGGCACAGTGTATCGTTTAATTCCTAGTAACAATGCAATAAACTCACATATCAATAATTGATAACTATAGAGTTTAAGTATCCAATAACAGTGCCCTCAAATGTGGTCACGAGCATATTGCATCTCGTTTTATGCATACTATAATTTTGGTTTTTAATTGGTTTTAATGGTACATGTAACACATTATTAACCATATCAAGATTTGGCAAAGGAGCCATGTACCTGTCTCAAAGACAAATAGAGGCAGCCATTATCGGCTGGAATGAGTGGGTTCTGAACCCGTTACACTTAGACGATTCTGATGCCCTACAGACTGAGATACTGTGGCTCCTGAATAGGATAATTAATATATTTTTAATTTTAGTGCCATAAAAAGCACTTTGTTTCCTTATTGTTAGAATTTAGCATATCCTGAAATGGGTTTATGCAATGAGACAAGGTATGATAACTTTTAAAATATATACTCAGCTGCATAACTTTCAATTTATTTTTGGCACTGCCAGGATACATATCATGTAAAATTAATTATCATGATATGTAATGTGATAAAATGTGGATGGCAAAACCCAGCTTAAATAAGCACTGGACAGGCAGAATTTCTATTAATGTGGTTTACAAACACACCAGCTTATACAATGCAGAGTAAGGTTAAGTTTTTCCCAAAAAGACATATAAAACAAATGTCAAAAAGGGAATACTCTTCAAATACTAGGTTAAATTTTAAATATAAACTACCCCTTTTAAAGTGTCCAAGTCCTTCTGTGCTAGAAAATATCATGAGACACATCCCAGGGTAAATGAATTAACCTTAACATACAAGCTAAAATTATTGACATAAACTGCATGCTTTCAAAATGTCTGGACCTCTCTGCTGGAACTTCATTACAGGACACATCCATTGGTAAGCAGATTGATTCCATTAGTCACCTGTTATGACATGCTGGAGGGTGCATTGGGCCTATTCCACGTCCCTAGTAGTCAAAATCATATATTTCTTAGGAAAAAGAGCAATAAGGCTCATATTACATATAATAACATATAACAGCGAAATTTATTGCTGATATAAAAAAATTAGGAGTAATATGGCGAATAATACTAACCTCCGTCTGTACCATAGTGGTTCTGTTCTCTCTCAACTTCAGGACAAAGTTGAAGATGTCCACAGTGGATTCAGGCCCATACTTATCGATGTGCTGAATCACATGGTCTATAGTGATGTAGGTTCCTGTGCGCCCAACTCCAGCACTGGATAAAGGAATGAAATAATTTTTTTTCTTAATGTAATCTAACTTTCAATAAAAGCTCTTAAAGAGTAAAATTGCTGGTATTAGATGCAATGCTCAATTGTATCTTAATAATTAATCTCTACTGAAACAAATATTTTATTGTCATGTTGAAATCCAATTACTTTGCCCTATCAAGTTAGGCACTAGTCAGTAAGTAAAGTTACACATACTGTGGCAAGCACATTATTATTTCCCTGGTTTGTAGTCAATATTTGTGTACTAATATCAAAACAGATTTGATCTAAAAGAACAAAAAATTGGTTGATATTCAGTTCTGATCAGGGACTGACTAAATTTTGCATATTTTTGTACAAGTAAATTGGTAGGTAATTATCTCAAACTCAAACTGTCAAGAGGTCAGCTATATTAAATCACAGAATCCTGGTCTTGTCTGTATCTTAGATTATCCTGAGATATAAAAGTGTATCATGTGAAAGATAAACCAAAGTCTCAAAGTTATTGACAGTTTTCAGGGTTCAGCTGCTATATCCAGCAAAAATAAGCAGTCAAGGATACAAACCATGGCCCCTAGTTAATTTCTTTGATTTAATTCATTTTTTCCAGGTATAAAGCTTTCTCATATGACCATTTGTGTCACTGGAACATATAAAAAGATTGTCTCGCTATACTGCTAAGCAGGAAAATATCACTAATTTTGCAGAAAACTTTTGTCATGGAATATGGTGTCTATTTGTTAATGTATCCACATAAACTTCAACCCTGCCAAACCAAACTCTAACTTGCAAAAACTTTAAGGAAGAACACTATTCAAATTACATCAAGAATCCTCTCATATAGAAATGAAAGAAAATTGGAATGTAAAAGTTTGTCAAAAAAAAAAGAGTGGGGTCACCAAACTAGCTGTCCTTATGTGCATCACAGTGATATGACAATATGACCATCTCAATTGAATTTACATAGGATTGAATGGCACTATCCTGGATTAGACATGTTTATAACATTCATCTTTTCTCACATCCAGAACTCGGAAACATTTTGCAGATATTTTTTAGTAGCAGCAGCTTTTGAGAAGCAATGAAAATATAAAGGTCACTTGATATAAACCAACAGCTGTAATGATTGTATGCATATCTATGAATAACTTACAGAATATATTGGGTGATACTAAGGCAGGCTGGAATATTTTTAAAAAATTAGACCAAGGAACACATAACCTTACAATTCCTTTTAATTTTTAAATAAATATCAGAGTAAAATAATTTACAAATTACTTCAATCTGATTGTATTGTGTCAAACATTGCACCAAAACAACTTCTGAGTCTCAAATCCATCATAGATCAAAATATGGTTTGTCATAAAATTACTGAATGCCTTAGAATTACATTAAGGTAAATATTGAATTGCTATATTTGTTTTAATGTCATATACTTTCCAGCTTAAAAATAACTTTTTTTCTGTTAAAATGTCATAAAAAAGCCATGAACACCATCATCTATTTAACAGTTTACTTTAACAAGAAACTTAATCTTGATACCATCATTGCTGCTGAAAATGTGATACCAACATCTTACCAGGCTAATGCACACAATATGGGGTATATGCAGTTCTATTAATAACCTTCCTTATGAAAATGTGTTACAATATCCCAAAAATGCTGGTCATCTTGTCAACAACCATGGGTTTGCAATAGAAACTTTTACTGGTTGGTTAATTAATGGAGGTATAGTATTTGGCCCATGCAGGCAAGGTGATAGGTGTCATAATCAGCTGACAGGCTTCAAATCTCTCAAGAGTATGCATTAAATATTTCATAACCTGTATAATAATATTCTTCTATATATATAAAACATACCACATCCCCTACCCCATTCTACCTGGTATAGCTAAAAATTCTCAGTTGCTTTATGGTTTTCCATACAATGCTGGCTTCCCCTAGATGGAATCCATGATTAGCAATAAAATATTATGGTTAAAACTATACTTACTGGACTCCCACTAGGTACATGTACATATACAAACTGAATAGCATTGAAAATTAAAGACCACTAAAAGGTTCTTGGTGAAAGGAAATTTTCTTAATGTGCTTTTATATCAATAAATGACTTTTATGTTACTCACCTGCAGTGAACAATCATTGGTCCTTCCACATCAGGTGGTTGCATAAAGCTGCGAACCTTTTTAATGAAATCGATCATTGTGTCGAACTGAACATTGGCTGAGTAGTCACGCCAGCTTAGGAAGTGAAAGTGTTTGATCGTCCGTTCCTTTTCTCCCTGTCATGAAAAATCAATGCATTATATTTCCATAATTGTGGAAAAGAAAATGTGAGCCAAACAAAGTACTTTCAAAACTGGGAAACTGATCATAGCTCCATCCTTAAAGTAAATACACTTACATGGCATTGCAAAGGAGTTAATCTGTGCAGTCAGCATGCATTATTGGGAATATTATTATTCCTCTACAACTCTGTCTCTGGAAAGACAAGTTAGAAACCACTGATATCTCCATTCAAATGAGCTGTGGTGACTCCATAAGGCACTGAGCTCATCACTGGAAGGCTGCAAGTTTAATTCCCACCATTTTATTGCCTAGATCTCATCAATATGTATGGATCTCATTCATAATCAAATCATAATAAAATATTTTACATACCAGGCCTTCTTTTTTAGAAATATATTCTCGGGAGTGTTCACAAGCTCATTGAGCCAATAAAACAAGAGAGCACCTGATTAATAACCATGGATCTAACTCATAATTGAACCCATTCAAGATCTTGATGATACAAGGTTATATTCCAAATCTAATCAAAACTTGATTAGAAAAATATTAGACTGTTGAGTATTCACAACCCCAGAATCATATGATCACATCATTATGTGTAGATGCAATTCATAATGAAGTTCATCAGAAAGCATGATGATAAATACTTACATACCAAATATGAACATAAATATGACCTCTAGAGTGTTAGATTAGATATGATCTCGCCTCACTATTATACATGACTGTCACTCAATGTAACTCATTCAGGATCTTGATAAAGCAAGTTTAAATACCAAAATCTATTGAAAACCTCATCTGAAATGTCGTCTCTAGGCTTTTCAAAAGTTCAACCAGTCAGATGCAAGATCACATGACTAATATGTGTAGACATTACTCATAACCTGACTCTTCTTAAGTCTTGAGTTTAAATACCAAATATGATAAGAAACATGGCCTCAAAAGTGTTTACAAGTTAAACCACTGAGATGCAAGATCACCTCATTTATATATTTGGACTTTGCTCATAACCTAACTCATCTGAGATCATGATGACATAGGCTTACATACCAAATTTAGTCAACATTACAAATATGGCATCAAAAGCATTCAGCAAATCGGACACAAGCTCACCACTTTAAGGATGGATCACTCATCAAACTCATGATGTAAGCTTCCATACCATATCAGAAATAAGATTCTAGAATGTTCACAAACAAGTTCTGACAGACAGAAGGTGAATGATGCAAGATGGCCATATCATAGGCTGATTGTTGTTACTGGGCTTGTTGTTGGAGAGTTATAACCGAATCATGTGTATGAGAAGATGAGTTAAGCATAAAACTACACTGAAATACAAAAACATGGGTCAAAGGAACTTTTCAATAGGAGTTTTGTTCTGACCAAATAAAACAAATCTGCATGACTGTGCAGCCAAGCTCAGAGAAGAAGATTTTGACACAGATTGCTGTGTTCAAAAGACATATCAAAGCATGAAACTGCATGACCAAGCAGCCATATATGCGAGCTTCCGGAAAACATTTAAACAAAACCTTAAACTCAATGAAGCAAGACATACAAGTCACAGTGCCTCACTTTTGGTATTTCAATCCACAAGACATTATTACACAAAAAGTTATATGACTTGAGACCCTAAGTGCATGAGAAACGGACTAAAACAAAACACAAAGATATGTAAGGCTGGTAAAACAATGGTAACACCACAAGTCCCTTCAAATAATAGCAGGGCATGCAGTCATTACAGCTCTTAAGCTGATATGTTGAAAATGTCAACACCAACAAAATTATCTCAAAGACTCATTTGATCTAACACTACAAGGAGAGACTAATATCATCTATCACATGAAATGGCATTGGATACAGAAATGGAGGTACACAATTTTAATGTGACCATATTTATATGGTTACATGTAAAAAAAGAAATGTAACAATTCACCATTTTATTTCATGAACTTGTGAAATAAGAAATCAGGGAAAATAATCATAATCAATCATGTGTTTGTGTGGGATTGAGAAATCCCATCTTAGATATAAAAACTATTGGTGGGAACTCAGCAAAGGAGCTTCATTCCTGTCAATGGATTTTATGAAGCCTATGAAGCCATATACACATAATACATTTTTCATAAAATGCATTTTCCATAAGAATTGTTTTCACTTTATTAGAAAGAAAATAAAAAGTTTAGTACAAAATATGTATTCTAAGCTAGAATTTACTGCCAATATAAAGATGAACTTTATAGTTTATTACAAAATCAACATAAAGATAATCTTTAATTTTTATCACAAAACACAATATAAAAGAAACACTTTTTTAAATCTTTTTTCCAAAATGAATATAAAGAGAACAAATTTTTAGTTTATTACAAAACAATATAAAGGTAAAAATTTGTTTAGTTTTATTACAAATTTGAACCCATAAAAAGGTAACAGTTTTTAGTTTATTACAAAGCCAACATAAAAGTAACATTTTTTAGCTTATTACAAAACCAATAAAATAGTACATTTTTTAAAAGTTTATCAGACCTGCCAACGATTACAAGGTCCTCTTAGTAAAGCAGTCAATCTGTTTCACAAGTTAGAGCAGTTTTCAGTAAGGCATAAAAAGATCATATTCTGCTATTGTCAAGCTGGAAAAAACATTAAAAAGTCCAAAAGTGTGATTGAAGACTGATGCAGCCACGGTAAACATTGAGTTCAGTTTCACAAAAATGAAGTGTTATGTGGGCCATTACTAGCAATCATCTTTCCTGCCATGTGACATATACAAATCAATGCAAGATGTTTATTGAACATAACTGTTGTATTTCCTTCCTTTCTCCTTTAGAATCTGAATATTCCATTTAATTCTTCTGTACTGACTATTAAAGCTTTTTAAGAGGTTTATTATCCCATTCATCATTAAAATGTATCACTTGCTGGTGCCATTTTTAAACTTGCTTAGTTATGCAGATATTTTGCATCATAAAATACGTGTTTATAGCATCTAAGGTACAACTATAATGCTGGTCTGGTTCCCTGGCTAACTCAAAAAACTAATATGAAACCCTGATCCAAATCAAACAGACAAGCTTGCCTCCAGATTATACTGCAAACTACCTTATTTCCATAATTTGTGATTTTATTCTGGAAGTCCATATTTTAATGGACATTTCTGTAAGACTTATGACAACATTGTAAGGGCTGGCAGGTCTGGTTTTACAAAACTAACAAAAAGGTAAAAAATATATTTACAACCAATATAAATGTAACACATTTTTTAGTTTTTTACAAAACCAATAAAATGGTAATGCATTGTGACTTTATTGCAAAACCAATATCAAGCTAATAAAATGTTTAGTTCACAACAAAGTCTTTGTTATAAACATGAATGTACTGATAAATATTAGGGCAACATATTTAGCTGACAAAAAACTTTGTTGTAAACTGGTGATAATAAAAGGCCAGAAACTTGCCTCTATGATATTAAAACTTCCCAGAAATTTTACATATTCTAATGAAATATGGATGATGATAGAAATTACTCATTTTAGACAGATTTATCCTAAATGGCTTTCTCACATGTTTAGCCCTTGTTACTTGTATACAAAATGAGACAAATAAAATCACATGTGAATATCCAAAAGATGACTTACTAGTCTTATTTTTAAGGTTCTATACTCGAAAGAATTCATTGAAGAATATGTTGAGCACTCGACAACAAGCTCACCATACTGTTTTGGATCCTTAACTTCTAGTGGCATGTATGGCTCACACTTTACCTATAGATGAAATTAAAAAAAAGTGATGGAGTTTACAAACTGTTCAACCTGTGATAACCACACTTACACAATAATGTGGAAATCTCTACAAAATACAAGATATAGAGCAAAGAAGAATATAATGAACTTATATACAACCATTCTCAAACTCATTAGGTTGTAAACTGTGCTTTGCAAGACAATGGTGCTCCCATCATCATATGGGCCTAAATTAATAACATCAACTCCTAAACATGGAAAGCTAAAAATTTGTACTTATTTTAAATATTATACCTGGTAAAACATTATGAGTAAAGGTGATAATTATGTATATTTAACTTCTTTACATGTGTAAAAACATAGTCCAGAAGAGACTAATACATCATATGGTCTGTCTGTGTTTGATTACAGGCAAACAAATATGAAAATTTTGAGAAAGTGTAGTGTAGATGCTGCTCGGGTTAGAATTACATATCAATTATGTAACTAGAGCTAATTTCATGGCTTGCCATGGCAAATTAGAAACATTTTCTTTCATATTAATCACCATCCCTCCAACCTATGACTGCCATAAGCTACAATCCATTAGTAATCTGGTAATAGTAATTAATATGTCTTGAGTTTGGTTAAATTGTTTTCCAAAAACATCATTGTAACTACTATTCTGATGAATTTGATTCTTGATTCCTTCCTCTAGACAAATGAGGACTGGCCAAATATAATATTCCCCTCATAGATGTTAACTGTTTGTGCAACTTATTTGCCATGTTTGGTAATTTTTCAACTTCAAAATGAAACTAATTAGTGATCATGTGGTATATATAAAGCAAGTGATTTACACACAGCAGAGCTTGATAACAACCAGTCCTACTTCAAAATACACACTGTTCCTTCACATTTAAATCACTACAATATAATGCAGTCACTGTTACAACATGAATAAGATCTTGGCTTGAAAATAACATGTTTTGCATGAAAAAGTAGCCATTAACACATACATTCTGACAGTGAACCTTAATAAAAACCTTCATGCATGCCAATATAAGATTGGAAAATTCCATACAAGGGTCAGAAGTTTTAATTAAATACAAAGTTTACCAAGTGTCTGATCCACATGGTGGAATTTTCCTGTTGAACACTGATTCATAACGTATATTTTATTCACATTCCTAATGAAAGATTTGGGCTGAAGTAAACAGGGCTTATTGTGAATAATGATAAAACTGAACTAATCTTTATTAATATGAAGAAGGTTATGGCCACACACAGATGAACTAGTTTCTGTGGAATTTAGTGCTATCACCTGCATCTTTGCAATCACGAATCTTCAGCTGTATTAGACTTTTAAATAATGTGATATAACTTACACTATGATCGTAACATAACTATTAGATATCATTGCTGTCAGAAAATTTAGCGTCATGCCATGCTTTTGGACAAATTCAAGTTCAAGCAAATATTTTCTCAAGCATTATTCATACCTTGTCTAAATGACTCACCCTGTTTTCTTCCTTGTATTGTGTCAGCATTACGATAACTCGTACATTTTGTTCCCAAATCAGTCTCCAGTGATCATCAATGGTTGCAGGAATGGGTCCTTGACAGGCAATATACTCTCTGGTCTTTGAGAAACCCTGATGCACAAAGACTTTGAATGAAGCCATAATATGACACAGGACAAATTTGATTACATGAACTAGCTGTAGTTTTACCAGTCCACACACTCTCCCTCAACATTATCCACCCTTTTTAGATCTGAGTACAAATCAAAACTGCTTAAAAAGAGCTAAAGTGATGCATTTATATCCATACATTTCAGACTATTCTCTATTTAATCAACATAAAGATTATCAATTTGCTCAACACTACATATTGCATTGCTTCCTTGGTTGTAATATAATAATATTATGATAATTACTTGTCTTCTGACACAAAACGTACTACAATAAACATCATACAATTAACAGATGATACAATGTATTGCATTAGATTGAATTGATTAAGGGAAAAAAACTGGAATTGGGAGAGTTGGTAGTGTAGATACTGCTTATAGGTTAGAATTCCATAGCAATTATGTAACTAGAGTTAAATTCATGGCCCTGTTTGAGAAAGAATCAGAATGGAGCCATTGTTTGACAAAGGACACATTTTTGATTACCCAATCTCCATACAGATTCAGTAGCCCAAACTTCCTCCTAAAACATATCTGATCTTGATTAGATTGAGTACAAACAAATATTGCTTAAAAGCAAGTCAAAGTGATGCATTTCTTTCCATAACCTATAAAATACAGACTATCCTTTATATGAATGCAAAAAGGTTAATTATTTGCTCCCCACTGTAATGTCCCATTATAAGATGATGTCACACTAAGTAGTATTACCTGAATTTATTATGGATGCTTTTCAGATTCTGCTGATAGCATTTATTAAATTTCAAATTGCAAGCATTAGACCCCAGAAACATCAAATATTACCAAACTAGAGCCCTAAATACAGCTGAAGTGCTTACATTTAAAATTCTGGCTGCCATTTTGGTCTTAGCAGCGCATTATAGGATAGGAAGTTATTGTTTTGTATTGGTATTAAATCCAGAACTTATCTTTCATATCTGAATTTTTAATAAAAGCAGAACCATCCAAAATGATTCAGGTATTATATCACATAATCTAAAATCTTTAGTGATTCTGCTTCTTAAAATTGAGTCCAAATAATGCAATTTTCCATGACCTATAAAACCCAGTCTATCCTGTCTTTGAATCTTGTTTCTTTGTTCTCAACTTTAACTGAATTATGTTGTGATGTATCAGATGTATCATGTTCATGTGCTACTACATCAAAGTATTGTCACAGTCATAATGCAATATACATTGTTTTATATTCTGGCAGTAGTAAATGTACTGATATAGTATATCATAGCAGAAAATATAATGCTAATAAGAAATGATGAATCATTACATCTCAACACCAAACACCTTATATATGTGTGTCATAGAACAGAGAAGTCAGCTTAGGACAAATCGGGGGTTTTGCAACTGTAGTCAGGAATAATTACTTCTCAGGAGGGAGGATTTACAATGAAAAAGGCAAGTTTTTCACTGCAGCAATATCCCTGTCTTACTCATACCAATGAAGGTTGAAGGCATTGGTCACTATGTGAGTACTTTTTGTCCATTCATATGAAAATGTTTGCAATTTCCAAGTCTGTGAACATCATTTTAATTAGACCTTAAAAATGATATTGACTATCACAAAAAGGTGATTATATTTGGCTATAAAGTTGGCAAACAGTGTCATGCCAGAAACATCTTTATTCACCTTTGATGCAGATTCCCCAATTATGGATTTCAGTGATAGCAAATTTTGTCAAGTTAAATATGCTTTTATGAGAATGGCTTCTGCATGATGCATAATGTCATTCTTGCCATTGTAGCATATTCGAAAACCAGCTTTACTGGATGGGCATACTCTTGTCCTATGAACTTGACACCAACCACTGAAATTCCCGTTTCCATCCATCATGGAGTTTAATGCAACATTTTGGTTGCTTAGGTTTGGGAGTTTTAGATTTGGGAGATGCATGCCTGAACATTTTGACCAAATTTACACACTGAAGCCAAACTGACCATGTTTTGTGTCACTTGAGCTCTTCAGCAATCCAACCAAAATCTATTAACATATTTAATCCTGTCTAAATTATACTTTATCACACACAATATAAGCTCTAATCTGTCTCAACTGTTTAAAACACTGAAGCAGAACATAGCCCATGGACAGAATCAAAGTAATGTTGTTTTATGGTGCTGAGCTCTTAAGTTATCCAACCATGTTCAATTAATTTCTTTAATCCTTTTAGAATTACTTCTAACCATATGTAGCATAATCCATGTTGACAAACTGAAGACAGCTGACCCTGCCAACAGAATCAAAGGGATGTTAATTGTTTTACAGCACTAGAAATCAGCAACTAAACAGTCTTGCATTGCTTATTAGCCAGTATGTACAGGCTGTACACATAAGATTTCAGAGTTATGATAGGGATATGAGATATCATTTATCTCCTGACGAAAATAATCAGAACCTGGATGTTCACATGTATGCATCTAGGTCATCAGTCATTAGCTTTTCTAACACTAAAAATCCTATTCTAATTTGAGACATATAAAATTTGTTTATTGCAGTAGAATATATTGCATAGCCATAAAATATCAATATTTGCAAGAAATATCATGTATCATTACAATTCTAATGCAGACCTATGCAGACCCCATGCCTGAATCCTAGCAAGGTTAATGAGGGTAGGAATAAGTACTTGCCTCAAACCAGACTAAGTTTCAGTGCATTAAGTCATTGAACTGAACAGAAACAAAATTTTGATGCAGATGAAAGGCAATGTCATTTAATGGAAACAACTGTTTTATTTTATTGGAAAATGTTTAAATCCAAACCTAGGACTTCTTTGTGTAAAGTTTCATACCCAACTGTTGGCTTGTATCCATGAAGTCCTTCCATTGAATGGCAAAGTACAAAGTAAAACACGGACCATAATTTTTGGGAAAATGCTAACAATTGAACCCATCCTATTCGGGCAGATCTTCTAAATTTAAAGCTTCATACCAAATTTGAAATGAATCCAAGAAATGTTTCAAAAGATACTAAGCTAAAACTAAATAGCAGGACAAAGTCAAACAGGGGCCATAATTTTGGCTATATTGTTTTAGAAAATGGTGAGACTCTCAACTTCACTAAGACTTTAATGAAAGTTTCATGCCAATGACTTGAATCCATTAAGTCCTTCAAAAGCTACGGTGGTCAAGTGATCAAATCAAATTTGTAATGTGATATGACATAACATAGTTGTGGTTGGGGCATAAAAACTCAAAGTGAAAGAACCAACATTTGCTAAGATGAATAACTAATATTTGTGAAAAGTTGTTAATAGGTTTAATTTTGGGTATAAATAATTTCAAGTGCTTTGCATGAAACTCATATTACTACAAATATAGGTTACATGTATAAAAGAACAGGTTTGAATCTGTATAAAAATTGGATAGATTTAGATGAAAATAATTAATAACTAACCAGGAACATGGATGTCTGAATAAGAAACATATTTTTTCACAGTATATGCAGAGAGAGAGAGAGAGAGAGAGAGAGAGAGAG
>QKMX01224528.1:730-21083 GCA_003401595.1 Venustaconcha ellipsiformis
ATGTATGTATGTATGTATGTATGTATGTATGTTTACAGAATATTAACTCTGTCCTGGCTATACATTCCACATAAGTTTTGGTATCCACCAAAACGAAACACAAAATAAACATAAAGCCAACAATGGGTAAATCCTAAAATACAAACTTGACATAAATTTTTATTTCATATATAAACTGCGTGCTATTAATTGAAAAGTCTTAGACTTACTATGTTGAAGCCTTATGGGATATGTCCAAGTGCTGATATCCAAACAAAGAAAGCCTGTCGTTTTAAAATCAGCAATGACATATTCCATATTGCCTATACATGTTCCAGTTTGTTAATCCAGTACTGAAACATTTGAAAGCCTAGTAAACACCAATGACACAACCCATCAATTATGCAAACAAAATAAAATCAAGTGCTTTTAAATCGACACTGACACATTTCACATTGCCAGTAGCATGTATATTTCATACCGGAGTCCATGTTCACTTCTGATAATTTACCTGCTGTAGCTGTTGATGCCTGAGAGGTGCTCTCCTTTATTCGTTGCACTGCCTGATCAAGTTTTCTAAACTTTTTGTTTTGCTGACTTTGATCAGTAATAGCTTTTCTCTTAAGTAAGTCAACTGCTTTCTTCATCACAACATTTTGTGATGTCAAAGTCCTGGATAACTTCTTAACTTTTGTGCCCATCTTCTGGTATTTTCTATCTATATCCCCAACTTTGTCTTTAGCTTCTTTCTCAAAATTGTCAAACTGGATCTTGAGGTCTTTCAATTCTTCTTTAAAAGAGTCCACTGTTTTCTCAGTTATTTTCAAACATTCTGCTGTTTTCTCAGTTTCAATCTTATGGACTCCCAGCTCTTGTTTATAGTCTTTTACACATTCACTCAAAGTCTTCATCTCCAAGTCAATATTGAAGAAGACATCCAAAGAATCATTATATATCTGAAAATGAGTTTATATCTTGTGAGACAGAGAACAGACAATCTACTCTTGAGCCATCTTAACAGTTTTTACAAGAGACAGTTGAAAAAAATAAAAGGCAAACAAAGGCAATAGAACGAAAATACTTTTTTTGCATCTTCAAAAGTTCAGACAAGCTGAGGTTCCTATGTCTCCATCCATCAGTCCTGAGCACACTGCCTTAACTCCAAATACACTGCTAGCAAAGCCTTAGTTAGTCATATAAAGTAAATTTTGCACTCTTTTATAGTGAAATAAGAAAACAAATCTGTCTTGACTACACAAAGATGGCAGCATTACATGACCTTTAAGAACAATATATCTGAAGGCTGACTGGCTTACCTCTTTTCCTTAATTGCAATTTATAAATTCATCACAGACTAAATTTGTAACTTCTGAGTAGCATGTGTTGGATCCAATCAGATATTTCATACAGCTTAAGAAAATCACTAATCTACAAGGTTTTAGCTTTTATTGTTGTTTTTGGTTTAACACCATTTCTCAACATAAGATATGCTAGATATGCTAAAAATGTACATTGTGGCCTGAGTTATACTGGAACACAGGAAAACCCTGGTAAGAACCATCAAACCCTTGGAAACAAATGGTGACCTCACATGCCCACATTGGACAAGCTTGAGATGCAAACTCATATGGACCGAGGTGAGATGGCAGTGATTGGTAAAGGGGAGTGCTTTAAACTGTTTTTAGCTGTGAATTTACCCAGGGGTGATGAATGTGGAGAAAATGATTTCACCAAACACAAGTGTCTGCGGATGAAAGTATCCAAACTGATTGTTCCTCATGCTGTTGGAATACTGAGGGACAAAAAGTGCTTGAATTCAGGTGCCCCTTATTTGTACAGTATTGCAAGTTTTCTGTCAACAGGTGAAAAGTTGTGGATATGAAGACAGTCACTACATTTTCAGTACCCATGTTGCTCAGTGAATCCCAGGAAAATGGCAATAGTGACAGTTTTAGTATATCATGTGTATTCACCTTATAAAATCATCAGTATAAGTTTTGAGGCAAATGATGAAAAAGTGCTGAAATTAAAGCACTAACAGAATTGTAAATATGCTTTTAATTCACTTTTTTGCATTGAGTACCAATTTCCACTGATTTTGTGGATGATAAAAAAATAACTTTATAGATTCACAGAACACTGACTCTTCTGGGGAAACAATAACAGCCTGTCCACATTCCATGAATTTTCATGTAAGTACAGAAAAAAGTGTTGACGTTTGACAAAACCATGAAACTTTATACCAGTAAAAATGAAATAATAATAGTATTCTTAAAGACAACCTGCTAGTGCAAGACACTTTTATGCACCCTGGTTTGATCTCAATATGTGAAAAGGTCATATAATATGATTAGAAAAGAGATAACGTTTAAGAAATCTTTCTTATATTTAACAAAGAAAAATCATTATGTTTCAGTTTTAGTAAACAAACATGGCATGGAAAAATTACCTGTCCACTGATCTTGACCAAGTATAAATTGGCTTGGCAAAGTATATGCAGATTTCAAACATTAAAATGCATCTCACTGCATTGTATACCTTAAAAAAGTTCAAAATTTCAATATAGTTTGACATCTGCCAAATGGCATTGACAGTATAAAAAAACTATGCCCATTTTGTTAACTTCTTATCAGATTACAACATGTCCTTTTTATACATCTGTGTGATATAAGGCTGATACTAAATTGAGTACATATTATGAACATATGTTGAAGTTTTACACCTAGCTCTTGATTTTGTTTGATGGTATTTGCATCTATAGTGACATTTTTCAGTAATTTAGGCATCATTTTAATGTGGGGAAAGAATATTATTCAATGAGGCATTACACATTTTAATAAGTCAAACCTCTTTGAAGTTAAAAGATGGAGAACACCAAACTTTGTGAGTTTACATCTGGTCAGACAATATTGCCTAAGGTCACTGGTATTTTGAGGACTGAAGATACCTTGCTGCCAAAGGTGACATGTGGCTGATATTTATAAAAACATTCACAATTACTTTTTTACAAGAATTGGCACATTACATTCAAAATGAGCATTTTAAGTATCTCAGACAATCCACACCAACTTTCACTTAATGCTAGTAGTTGTTATCTACTCAGGTTGAGACAACACCCAATTGGTCTGAATTAAGTTGGGATAAATACCTAGAAATATTCCAGTTCATTTGGTCTATCAGCAGTCTTCATTTTTATGGCAATTGTATGCAGCTTTCTTGAATGGAAATTTGACCAAAATGGATCACTTATAATTTAGATTGAAAGCTAGTTAAATTGAGATAATGGGAATTCTTTAAAATAAAATTTTTCTTTTGATAAGGAATTACATATTTATATAAATTTTTAGTGTAGTCCTTACATTGTTGTGACAATGTGTTAATAATGCTATACTGTCTTCAAAATGTTAGTGATCTAGGGCAAGTGTAAACTATATCTAACTGACATAAATCACATTTTCCCTCTTATCTTCCACCACATCTAAATCATTGATGTGAAATAGCTCATTGATAAGGAAACTTCTCACATCTAGATTACTGATATATTTTGTCAATGCAAATACCACCAAGAGATCAAGGGATATGTCTGAAGCTGCAGTTTCTTGAGCTACAAGTACCATCTTTTACAGTATATTTTTCTTTGTGGAGAAATAATATGAAAATAATATTCTCCCTCACTGTGACACAAAACTTGAATCAGATACCTGTTGTTCTTTAGTAAAACCACAAACAGTGATGTGAAGAAGTAAAGTGTTTTGAATATTATCAGGACAGGGATGAGTTAGACTAAGCTCCTGTAACTCATAGGAGAGTACAAGGGATCTTTTTCCTGTGCCCTGATAACATCCATAGCTGAACATACAGTGTACAGTTGATTTCAATAGGCTGAAAAGTTCATTAGTTATGGCCTCAACAGGATTCTTTCTAAATGATTCTTTTTCAAAATCATTTAATGTTGATAAGAGTGACTCAGTATTGGTGCATAATACATATCAGCATAATTGTATTAGCAACAGGTGATAATGAGTTGGAATTATATCTAGAAAATAAATTTTAAACAAAACTTTCTAGAGAGCTTAGAACTGCTTATTTTGAAGGGTGTAGGGTTTTATCACCAGCCCTCACAACCTGGACTGGTTCCAAATGTTTACTGGTGTTTAGTACCAATCCTCCTTTGTGTAGAGGTTTGTTTAAAACCCACAGGGGCTTAATGATTCTTTGTCATTCCACCCCTAACTAATAAACTGATCCAAAAACACTGATTTACTCATCCAACAATGTCCCCTGTGAGGCCAACTCAGACTAGGAGATTTTATTTTGAAAGTAGAGACACTAGATCATTATTTGTTTTTGCATGGAGAGGTAGCACCTGTTGCATAAAATTTTATTTAGACATGGGGTTTTATGCTAAAAATAAGTGCAAATGACTGAAACTTAATAAAAGAAAACTGGGGTGTACAGTGGCATTCATGATGCATGTGGCAGGAACTGAGATGTGATCTCAGTGTACTGGAAATGCAAGGTTAATATTACAGATGAACCTTACAAGCATGCAGTTATATTTTGTGAAACATTTACAACAAGATGAAATTGGTTTGTAAAAAATGTATGCCCCCACTACAGGCAAGACAAAAACGTTCCAGAAACCTATCTAGCACATGCAAATTATTTATACACAGTTTGTATGGATATAAATTTATTTCTTTCACATTGATTTACATGATAACAAGGTTTGAATTTAATATATTTATATTCAAAACTTATAAAGATCCTTAAAAACAATTATGAATCAAATATCATGCAAATTGGAACCGGTTATACAAATAATAGAGAGAAACATTCCCATGAAATTTTACTACGTGTATCGCAAGTAAAATATGTTTTGGTATAATAATGCTCACAAACTTTGGACTCATTGTGTCCAGAAATTATTAACTTTGTTTTGAAAATTCTTATTTGATTGTTCAATTTTCACTGGTCTCTGGTAGAGAAACACCTGTAGCCAAGATTTTTTTCAACTCCAATATTCTTTTTTAATTGCATTCCCTGTCATAGTGTCATAGTCAACTTTAGTTTTATCCTGTTTTGTTGAATTGTGATTAAACATTGGCGAAAGCTTTATAAGAAAATGATCAATTTTGATGCATTCCCAGGAATATTCATTGTAGTCATGCATAATGGTTTTAAGGAGTTCAGTGACTGGTTCAAAACAACAGATTCTTCCAGGAAGCCTGATGTCCTCCAGACAATGCGGTTCATTCTGATGAAATCATCAAAAGATATCAGTAGTGTCTGTTTCTATTACTTGTAACTAAAACAGCTGCGGCTGGTTTCAGTCCCATTTGATAAATTTTAGTTTACATTTCATAAATATACAACACAGTACCCATATAGTACTTGCTGATATTATTATGAATGGCACTTGTGTAAATATTATTCAGACAAAACAGACACTACTGTTCTTTCAAGTTTCAGACCACAATTTACTTGTCCATGGACAAAAAACTTGCAAAAGTTGCTCATCCATAAGAACTAATTTCTGACTTGGACAATAAGGAGAATGGATTTCTGTACCCCTGACAACTAACAAGTCTCAAGTACGAGATATATTGATATATCAAACTAAGATAAATACAATATTTATGTCCATTTTGGCATATCATGAAAGAAATCACAAACTGGCCTTCTATTTAGGAGGAACTTCTACCTAATTTTTATCAACAACAGTGGGAGGAGCAGATGAGATAAACTGATGGAACACGACAACAATTGTAATGACCCTGACTATGCATGGACTTGAATGACTACACTAATTAAAGTCACATATACTTTAACACACATATTCCCTAAATCGCACAATATTTACCATGATCTTAAGTCTACAGAACTGATACAACTTCATGAAACTAGCACAAATGCAATGGCTCACCATCTTAATTTCCAACTGTTTTTTATGTCCCACGCCAATATATCCCTGTATCAATCCTTGCCACAAAACAACTGTGACCAATTGGTCATATTGCAAAATGTGTCATCCTACTAAAACTACATGCGTACAAATAGAATACCCAAAATGTACATACTTTAGCTATACATTTTATATCAGACATATGACCCTTTCCAGGATCCTCAGATCCAAATATCATAACCCCCTACTAAAGCATGGAATAATAAGCAGTCAGTGTTCTCAAAATCTTGTTCTGTCTCTCATTTATATCAGCCATACCTTCAATACTTTGGCATATATGGTGATGGTCAAACAGAAGGATAAATTGACAAATGAAAAGTATCCCCCCCCAAAAATCACTAGATTAAGAATTGGTTAGAGTATCTATACATTGTTCTATACATTGTTTGTCTCATCCACAACCTTTTCACAGTGGGACAGGTGATGACGGATGGACAGATAGAGGGTATCACAATATTGGCTAATAAAGCTATAGATTAAAAATCAGTCAGCACAAAATATCAACATGTTCTTTACCTTGTTTATCTCAGCCACAGCCTATTTAACTTGGGACATTTGGTGACTGAGTCAGATGGATAGACAAAAGGAGTAACAAATGGAGGGTATCACAAAATCCCCAACTAAATCAGTTGAATGAGAAGCACCTGATCTACCTTGTTTATCTCAGCCACATCCTGTTTAAATTAGGACAATAACAGTTTTTTGGACATACATGGGGATGGACACACGAAGTATACTACAATATCCAAAACTAAAGCATAAGAAACAATAAAGTAGTGATTACACACAGAATTATGTTGTGTACCTTATTGATCTCAGCCACAGCCTGTTTACATTCCTCTAGTGATTTCAGATGAATGGAGTCCTCTAACAAATGAATGATATCCTGTATGAAACTTTTCCTGTCATTATCTGATAACCTCATGTCTCCAGAATGCATTACTCTGTTCCTTATGGTGGATACCTGAAAGTTTATTAAAACAAAACTTAAAATGATAAGTGGTAATATAGTACTAATATTTATTCATTATTTGATTATATTCCTAAAATAGAAGGGAATATTAGGTTGATGGCACCCATATGTATATATCTGCTCTTCAGGTATTCGATTGTGACAAGTTTCTTGCTACCCAGAGACAACATCTGTACTAGTAACACATCAAACCAGATACTTTATACTAGATATCTGTAGTAGTAACACAACATACATGAGTGTGTGATTTGGATTTTAACAGAGCTTTAAAAATATTCTATGATGTTTCCAGTCTGGCAGATTATAGTGATGTCCAGCACTGGGGCAACCTGCCACATATATGTGACTTCATGTCCCAATCCCGCACATTATTCTGACAACAGGCCAAGCAGTCCTAACACTAACCTCCTAATGATGTGCGCCTAGCGAGGCAGCTATTAGTACCATGCTTACAAGTCTTTATTATCACTCAACCCGGATTTGAATCCATGACCCCCTGCATCAAAGGGGAATGATCTAATAGAGGCCACTGGAGTGGTCCAACATACTAGATACATTTTATATGAGATACCTTGACTAGTATCTTTATACTAGATGCTTGTGCTAATAATACAAAATACTAGATAGTTTATACTAGATATCTGTGCTAATAATACAACATACTAGATACTTTATACTAGATAACAATACTAGTAATACAACATAGCAAATATTTTTATTAGATCTCTATAATACAACGTACTAGATACTTTATACTAGATAACCATACTAGTAATACAACATACTAAATACTTTATACTAGATATCTGTACTAGTAATATGACACACTAGATACTTTATACTAAATATCTGTACTAGTAATACAACATACCAGATACTTTATACTAGATCTCTGTACTAGTAATACAACATAATATATACTTTTTTACTAGATAGCTGTACTAGTAATACAACATACTAGATACTTTATACTAGATAGCAGTATAAGTAATACAACATACTAGATATTTTGTACTAGATAGCCATACTAGTAATACAACATACTAAATACTTTATACTAGATCTCTATAATACAACATGCGAGATACTTTATACTATATATCTGTACTAGTAATGCTCAATTTTTCTTTCATGCCAATAGATATTGTACATGGTGTCATGACTACTCATGAATAAAAACTTAGTGGATTCATAGATACTTTGTATTTTAATGGCACTAAAACCAATGCACTATATAAAACTATTTTTTTTAAATTGGTAAATTGTATATCATTTAAAACAATATAATTTTATATATGACTGTTTGACTCTCTTTTGTTTTATTATTATGCTAGTAATACAACACACCAGATACTTTATACTAGCTATCTATTCTAGTAATACAACATACTAGATACTTTATACTAGATATATGTGCTAGTAATACAACACATCAGATAGTCGTTATACTATATATCTATACTAGTAATACAATGCACCAGATAGTCTTTATACTAGATATCTAATCTAGTAATACAATCTACAAAATATTTTATACTAGATCTCTATAATACAACATACTAGATACTTTATACTAGTTACCAGTACTAGTAATACAACATAATAGATATCTGTACATCTAGTAATACAAAATTTTAGATACGTTATACTTGATATCTGTACTAGTAATACAACACACCATATACTTTATACACCATATCTAAACTTGTAAAACAACATGCTAGAAACTTTATGCTTGATATCTCTACTAGTAATTCAACATATTAGATACTTTATACACCATATATGTACTTGTAATACAAGATGCTAGAAACATTATGATTGATATCTGTACTAGTAATTCAACATACCTTATTCTTTATACACCATATCTGTACTAGTAATTCAACATACCAGATACTTTTTACACCATATCTGTACTTGTAAAACAACATGCTAGAAACTTTATGCTTGATATCTGTACTATTAATTCAACATACCAGATAATACATTCTTGACATTTTATTTTATTCACATGTAGATACTACTCCTCTTGTATATACATTTGGATCACGCATCAATAACATATTACAGCTTAAAGGTTAAGATATTAAAAATGTGCTATGCCAATGATTCTACATGAGCTGCCATAGATGGACTATATATAGCAAGCATTCATGAATGACACTAGCAACTGCAGTTTTTAACAGGCTCCCATAACATTTGATAATTATCATTGTAATCACATGAAGATATGTGTATCAACAAAGTGCTTTGCTTGCACAATTTGTTTTTTGGTGTTAAAGAACAGCTTCAAATTTATAGACAGAACCATCTAAAATATGTGGATGTTCAGATCTTTTTCTGACAGCACCTAATCAATAAAAGTTACTTCCAATTTGGTTAAAAACAAACACTTATGTGCACTAAATACCCCATGCTGTCCCTCTTTTTTTCAGTGCCATGCCCATTATGGATTGACATGTTGCCTCTTTGCCATGTTACTAGCAGTGAACAATCAGGAAACAACTTTAGTATGTGTCAATATTGTATTGCAAGTTTGTGACTTTTTGACAAATGAATAGAAATATTTGCAGATGAAAACTCACCTCATTTTATCAAGACATGAATAACAGGAATGCAGATTTAAAATCGCATGATAATTGATATGTGTTTGTGGTCATAACAACTTTCTCAAAAGGCAGCTAGTGGAAGATGAGATCCTATATAATTTTCAAACAAAAATTGTGAGACCTGATCTTTCAGGCAAAAAATTTTCACTTTTCAGAACCTGAGTTTGTGTCCAGATTTGATACTATTTTGCCTGAGATCAAAATAAGACAAGTCCCAACTACACATGGACAGGTGAACATCTTCAAAATGTAAGATTTGTTTCACAGCTGGAGTAAAAAGTGGCAGGTACAAGAATTTTGTTTTGTATCTATTCATGATTTCTATGTTCTCTGTCTTATCTTTTTACCCAAGAGTGCAAAGAAGCAATCAAAAGTTGCGATTTTCCCAAACAGGTGGACAGGTTATATATGCAGTTTCATGAAAACTTATTCTCATATTATCTCTCAAGTTTTGTTGATGGTGTAGAATAATCACCGGTGAACTGATAAATCTGACTTGGTGGTGGTACAAAGTAATGTTCACAAGTTTAGTCTCAAGGATTGGTGGTGGTGACTCTTATATGAATCATTTAATAAGTAATAGACAATAACAAATGCCTTAAGGACTAATTTCATTGAAAGCAGTTTAACACAACCAGTTATGGATATGGCAGTGACTGTAATGGGATAACTATAAGTGCAATGATTGGCAGATATATGAAGCAATATAATGAGTTATGGAAAATGAATGATGGGCCAAGAATAATACCGTGTGTGTTAGCTGGATGCCAACTTGAGACAGTTTACGGTGGAAGTATTTACAGTTGGTCATCAGAGTCAACAAAGCCTGGGAATCACTTTGGGCCGGGCCAGTGTTGGTGACTGTCTGACCCCGAGGCATATACAGCTTGGCACATTCCCAGGATGAACGTGGCCAGGCAGTCACATCACAGTTTTCACAGTAGAGCTTATTGGATGTGGGATTCGTGTGTAAAGCAAGCAGTTCTATCAACCAGGTGTCACAAAGACCTTGTGGGCAGGAAGTTCGAAATTTCCAGGTGTATGAATTTCTGTTCTGCTTCACATCCTTGGCGTTACAGCTGGAACAAAGTGGTGCTGGCACAGGTGAGCCTTTATACAATTTTTGTATGAGGAACTTGTGCATTGCATCTACCTCATCCTGTATAAAGGAACTGAGTCCAACCTTTAGATAGTACAAAGCCAAGCCAACCTTGAGCCAATTACAATACTCAGGGTCCTTGACCTTAGTATTAGCACCTGAGAGAGGCATGTCAACATTAGGGTAGTCAGCTGAGTTTAGTACTCTTCATGTCAATCAACACTATCTGGAAAAAAACAAAAAGTCATGAGAAATGTTTATATGTTTGCATAATCAATATATTCATGTATGTTAGCATGAATACTGTATGCATCTATGTTGACATACTACTGTATTCATGTATGTTGACATAATTCCTGTATGAATGTATATTATAGTTTTCTTCCAATATTATTATTATTAATAGGGGGATTTAAAACACATTGTGCATTTTCAAAGAGAATGAGCAATATTGTGATATTCTTTATTTGCTTGTCCTTCTGTCTGTTACCATATATCAACACCGCTTGGTAAAATTTTTCTAACTTCTGCAATTATTGTTACTCCTACAGCAAACATCTGTGAAAAGTGTTTCACTTTTCTTCAGTATTGATTTAATGCATTGGGTTCCGTGAGTTTGGTAAAAATCAAATGCAAAACACTGTTACAATTACTTTTTCAAGTGTTGTCTTATAAAACCTTGTACATATACAGTAGAAAGATGCATCATATTGCACAGTATATGTGGCAGATAAAACTGTAGAAATATGCATCTCACTGCAAAGTAATGTGTCACAGATATTATAGTAGAACTCTGAATCATACTATACAGTATTTGTGACAGATATAATAGTAGAACTATGTAATATTACTGTACAGTATGTGTGATAGATGCACTATACTATGTGGTTATGTCACTGATATAATACAGTAATGATTCAATATTGAATTTATGAAACAAGTTTGAATAATGTCCAGCTTTGCAATTTTTGTGTGCACAAAAGGAGTCCCAGGGACAAGTTGAAGCAATAATGCATAATTTAATAACCAACAACATTCAGAAGTGTTTGGTTTTACAAACTACAAATCAAAGAGCAGATGCACTTCCAATGAGTACAACATCTTACACAGACATCGTTTTTCATGACTGGAGGTATGCTGGATATTCTTATGTCATGTCCCATAGTTCACTCAGTCATGTCACCTGGAATATATGTAGCTAAGACATGATTTTATACATGGATTTTGATGTGAATGTTTACAATGTTTACAGTGTGTTGATTCCACCAATTTCCATTCACTATAAATGTAATATTAGATATGGCAGAAATAACAACAATAAGGTTTCTATATTTGTCTAACAATTTAAAAGAGGTGATTACTGTATGCTGGAATCTTGCAAAATGGATAAATGTTTATGATAATAGAGATGTGCTGGTGCTGATTTGCCTTCATGCTGTTATTAGTATTCCCAGACAGAATGATTATGTGACCTGCTATTTGACTTGTTTTAATTGGAAGAATATTATGTTTTGACAGTTAAAAGACAAGTATTTGTTGATATTATCTTGATAAGATAAAAATATATTTACTTCATACAGTTTGAGATTAATTCATGCCTGTCCTAACATGATAACATATCGAAAATAATAAACTAAAAACACTTTATGGAAAGTATACCAAGTAATGTGTATGATAATTTGCACTATGACCCCTATGTCACTAGATTATGTGTAAATATGTGGTTGTTAATGTCACATTGTCTTTCGTGATTTTACTGTAGTAGTAGCAGTAGTAGTATCAGCAGTAGTAGTAGTTGAAGTAGTAATAATACTACTACTGCCTTGACACATGCCATTTAAAAATAAAATATTATGGCCTTGAAGACATTGATTGTTCATTGTCAGTGAGATCAACACCCACCCACCCATAATGTTACCATAAAAGAGAGGACTGGTTATGATACTGTATTTGAAGACGAAATTTAAATCAGCTGGACATGAAGATACACTGGCATGCAAATCATGTGCATGTTTTTTTTTTAATAGATTGCAAAAGAAGCCACATTACTGCCAGAGAACCCACCTTCATAAAACTTTGATAAAGCATATCCTTCAAAACAGTCGTACCCAGTTTCACCAAACTGGTTTTGCCGTTCTGAAAAAAAAGTTCAAATAGATTTTCTGTCTGTCAACTATGCATGACACACCATTACTAAGGAATATACATCTGACAAAGTTTTAATGGATTTTCTTAATACATGCTCTAACCAACTTTACTCAAATTTGGCTCAGCTATTAAAAAGAAGTCAAAAAGTACTTCGCCTCTAGCTGTTAGAAAGGAATGCTTTTTGTGGGGAAACCACCCCAAATTTTGATCGCGTCAATGAAGAAACATTCATAACAAGTCTGATAAAAACGTCTCATCGTTGCTGGTGAAGTTAAATATATGTTTTGTCTATGGACATGACACCATTGCTAGAGAAGCCCTCCAAAGACCAAGTTTTTCCAAGTATAACATTGGAGACCCGTATCTTCATTCTGCTGTAGGCAAGACACTATGATAACCAAATTAAACTGCAATTAACCTTGTCACCAAACCTGAACTGTCAAATGTATTTCATTTCCATTATACGGCAGTACATATTATAACATATAATTGGATATTTGTTTGTAAATATGATGGCAGACAATCAAGCCAAAAAAGGTGTATATATTAAATTCTGTACATAATAAAGACACAACGTTAAAACATTTGAAATGGATGGATGTATAAACTGATGAATTCTCTTTGTAATTTCAAGGCAGTAATCCGCACTGGAGATGACAAAACGTAATACCTGTCGTTATCTGTCTGTACAGCAAACATGGATAGAATCAGTTTACAGAAAGCCCCATTCCATCTAATCTTTTTTGATCCTCCTCAGTCATAAGCAGGTCCAACAATCATAAAGGTGTTGTTAGTGCATCACCAAATCTTAAAGAAAAAAAGCAGTGATGCTGAATATAAAAATACTCATGTGTCACTTTGGGCAACATTATAAATCCTAAAAAATGTTGCTCCTTTTTTGTAGTTATCCATAGAACGTTGATGCATGAAATAATTGGTGTCATTAATGTTCACTAGTTTTTGTACCTCTTGTCGATTACTCTGTCAGACAACCAATTTAATCTCTAATTATTTATTAAGGCTCCTCTATGGAGTTTCAAGTAATGTCACTGAGTTATTGTATATGTTTTCTAAACAATTTTTATGACAGGATGTAATTGATTCCCTACAATATCATTGAAGAAACAAATATTTAGCATCAATCACGTAATATATTAAAATGGCACGTATATAGAGCCATAAGAAAACAATAATATAAAACTTATGTTGACCAATGGAAAAGTAAAACTGCCTCTTATCTGGAAGCAATGGAAAACATAAAAATTAAACCATTAGAATGCCACTAATCTGAACCATTTAAAACATTAAAATGCCACTTTCCTAGACCCATTGGAAACCATGGAAACGCCATTTATTTGGACCCACTGGAACACATTAAAATGCCACTTTCCTAGACCCAATGGAAACCATACAGTCATGATTTGAATTGAATTGTTTATATTCCATCTAACGGTTTTAGTGTGTAATATAGAAGCAATCATAATTATAATGATACACTCTGATCTTCCATTGGACGGTTTAGTGTTTAATATGGACACAGTCAATACTGGAAATGACGAATCATGTATTTGTTTTTCATTTAGTGTGTAATATGGACAGAATCATCGATGGTATTGATTCACTTTGTGTTCGATCGATCTGTTCTTCCATTGGACGGTTTAGTGTTTATTATGGACACAGTCAATACTGGAAATGACGAATCATGTATTTTTTTTTTTATTTAGTGTAATATGGACAGAGTCATCGATGGTATTGATTAACTTTGTGTTCGATCGAACAGTTTAGTGTGATCGACTTAGGCATCATTGGAATTGATGCACTGTGTATTCCATCTGAGGTTATTTTATATAATGGACACAGTCATTATTGGAATTGATGCATTGATTATTCCATCAAAAGGTTTAGTGTGTACAATGGACAAATTCATCGTTGGAATTGATTCATTGTGCATTCCATCTAACGGTTTAATGTGCAATATGGACAAAGTCATCATTGGCATTCATGCATTGCATATTTCATCTAACGGTTTAATGTGCGATATGGACACACTCCATCTAAAGGTGTGGTGTGTAATATGAACGCGGTCGTCCTTGGAATGGATGCATTTTATATTCCATCTATTGGTTTAGTGTGTAATATGGACACAGTATCGTTGGAATTGATGCATTGTGTATTCCATCTAATGGTTTCGTGTATAGTTTGTACACAGTTATCGTTGGAATTGATACATTGTGTATTCCATTTAATGGTTAAGTGTGTAATATGGACACGGTCGTCCTTGGAATGGATGCATTGTATATTCCATCTAATGGTTTAGTGTGTAATATGGACACAGTATCGTTGGAATTGATGCATTGTGTATTCCATCTAATGGTTTCGTGTAGAGTATGTACACGGTTATCGTTGGAATTGATACATTGTGTACTCCATATAATGGTTAAGTGGGTAATATGGACACAGTCATTGGAATTGATGGTATAGTCTACTAGTTTTGAGTTGTCAAAACTAGGGAGTATCAGAGCCAGTTGGGGGCATCCTTGATAACTAGCAATTATTTGTATATAACCATTGCAACTGTACGATACTTACTAAATGAATTTATAGTTATCATCATTTAGCTTTTGTATGTTATATGATTTAATTTGCCAAGTTCCTCGTCTTTACTTCATACGAATACGTGGCGACTTCCCTTGTCATGCGGTCTTCATGGATAATGTTGAAATAGTACATGACACAGCTCAGGTTATTGACTCACTTTACTGTTGATATAAAACATGGGAATCCGGATGAATATAAATGTACATATGGATTTTGCAAGCCAGGATTGATTGATAATAAAGGTAAGATTATAGTGTAAATAATCTGTAAGAGCTTTTTGCTAGATGGAACGGAAAACATCAGCCATTATTTTACTGATGGAATTTCGGTCCTTTTAAAGACACTATATGTGTCGCGAAAAAAAAACCCAGACCATTTTATATTTGCAATATAAATATAAGCTAATAGTATGTATAATATTTAGTTGTTAAACTCTTTGTGTGAAAATTTACAAAGTGTACTGTTGCCATAATAACTTAAGTTGTTAGAATACTGGATTCAGTCGAAAACAAGGAGTTATGGGCCGCTTGTGGGCTTTCAAGCTTGTCACATCAATATTCGATTCTTGTGAAAATTCTTACAATAAAAATTATTTATTTATTTTTATTTAAAATAATTATATTTGTTAATTTAATAATTTCTATCTTTAATTATTTTCGACAAGCTAAATGCATCGTGCGTCACACTTAGTGACCCTTTTTTCGCCTCCGTCTTAATTTTCTTCAGAGAGAGCTGTCCAAAATAAATTTACTGTATGTAGTCGACTGCTGCTAACGTTATCGGTCAATAATATCGCAACCACGTAAAATTAATATGAAGTTTGACTACCTAACAGGTGATATCACGCTTAGGTGTGCATAAGTGAGGCATAGTTAAAATGTTTTCAAGACTATCTCCGACGATTATGATATATCGAATGGATAAAGCTTTTGATTTCAATTTCGGCATTTGTCTGACTACCCATCTAATTCTAATCGGTTGGACAAAATTGTGGAAAATAAGACGGCTCGCAAAGGTAGTTGTCAAAGTTAAAAGTGAACAGACTTTAATTATGTTTTTTATTATTATTTAACTTCCGATCAAATATCGACGTTTGATTGCGCATCAAAAATTATACTGAATTAGACAAAACCGTGGAATTTATGGCATCTAGCGCTGACATTCGTCAGAGGTATTTGGAAAACTTTAATTATGTTTTATTGTTTTTTTTTTCAATTGGCGAAATGCTAAAACGTCAGGTGTCTTAATTATTGTTTCACTTGGTAAATATTTATCTGGCATTTTGCTCAGTGTATACATCTGAATGTCAAGCAGTATATATTCTCTTCTGTCTCTTATCACAGTCTCAGAAACGACATGTCTGTGATGAATTGTCTGAATTTCAGACTCCAGAGAAACAAAACGTTTGTGTCAACTTTGAGGAGAAGGAGATTAAATCTTCGAACAATGTTTGAAAATTGAAGGAAGAATGAAAAAGGTCGATTTCCGTGGTGAACATTGCTTTGAAATACGAGATTTAGTGTTGAAGTATAAATGGCATAAGTTCGCTGGAAAATCACACCCATTTTTCGCATTAACAATCTGCAAAACCGTGCCTAAACACCAGTGCAGAAAGGGTTTCTAAAGGGTAAAAACAGGAAGAAATAATTAACTTGTATCTTCTGTTCAAAGATTTCATTCAGATTATTCACATATTGGGATCTTCATCCTTAATATTTGACTAATGTATAACTTTCATAGTTGTAAGTGTATATTTTTGAAATTAAAATTAGTTAACAATATGTTAAAAGTTATGAAATGTAATGAAGTATAAAATAATTATCCTTTTCGTATCATGCCAAATATAACCACATGCATTGCATACATAATAAGAAAATAAACACTGCACAAACATCAGAAATCACTGTCAGATACACTATCAACGTATATTATATTGTACAAGTGTTTCTCTCTTTCTTCAATACAAAACGTGAACCCCAGTTTGCCTCAAGTTTAGGGAACAATCATAGTGATGAGCTCGCAGATGTGAAAAGCGGATGACTTTTGCGATTTCAATTCTTTAGATTCTGGTATTATGAGTCAAATAACTTTTCACTTTTGAAAACCATATGTTAAGGTAGAAATTGAGACATTTCACCCAATCTTTATTCTTTGTCCAAACACAAGGCCGGAAAGATGCCATATTATTTGCTCTTTAAGAGACGTTTCCCCAAACACAAAACCTGGAAGATTCCATGTCCATTGCTATTTGGAAGACTTTTCCTTTGGTTGCATTCACCATTAAGAATATGTATTTATGATTTGTAGAAAGAATATAGTGTCTAGCAAAATAACTTAGAATAACATGTGGGCGTCATGCTATGTAACGACATTGGCACTTCTGTTACTAACAGAAATAGTAATGATATGTAATCTAGTTTGACATACACATAAAAAATACATGAAAATATAGTATAATCCCTATAATTCTCCCTTATCTAAAGTGTTAAGACAAAGTACGGTCAACATTTCTCCATTCCAGGTGCAATTATCACATACTTTTTCCAAGACCCATGACTGGATAGGGGTAAGGACAATGACAAATAAAGGTAGAATAGTGAGGACAATGCACAATTATGTACATATATACAAAAGAATCAGAAAAGGACAGATGCGGCTAAGTGTACTAATAATTTAATGTTAAATGGTTATTATGTGTGCAGTTACGCGTAACGTACCAGGAAATGGTTATTATGGGTGCAAGAATCAGCTTTAGATGTTGCATGAATCTGCTTGATATAAACTTATATTAAAATTAGGACATTTCAGTTACATCGATAGGGTCTATAATTTTCGATAGCTAAATTATACAATGAATCAAAACGTGATTCATTTGACCTAAGATGTCTATACAAGCTGGCAGCAAAAGAAGCACCTAAAATTACCACATAAATTTGTCATGATTTATAATTATTCATGAGATGTGATTGCAATGGGGAATTGAGAGACAGAATACAAGCCCTTTTCACACATAAGAAAGTTTCAAAATACAGCTTATTATATAGCTTTAAGCCATTCAATCCAGGCCAAGTTTTGAGATTATACAAGCCATGAATCCATTGTACCTTAAGCTACATGTAGCTAGCTCGACAGTTGGTTACCTCCCTTTAGATAATATCGAGGTATATTCTACAAGAGAATGCACTGCATGGATCATTTTAAGAAACAACAACAATTACCTAAATTATCATCAACACACAACTATCGCTATCATTAATTATTTAAACAACGACGACTTTAAAACAGTACAAGATAACCTTTTACCTGGCCCCTCCCATATAAAAGTGGCACCATTTTGATTTCTGGCGAACTAGATGCCGTAAGGCTTTTGGTGAAATTTGGATGATAACAAGATATTCAAAAAAGCCAATATTGTGGCCACAACGGATTTCAGATCAGCATCATTTTCATTTGGGACCAACTGGTCTTCTGGTAAAAACCACATATCAATGCATATTTCCGGTTAGGAGAAGAGGTAATATCAATATTTTCAACGTGGATGCAAAGACTGCCATAAGGGCTATCATATGAACGCCATTTTTATTTAGGATCAACTAGACATCCTATCGATATGACCAGGCATCAAGCAGGATTAGTGATGAAACAAATTTTAAGATAGCCATTATGGTTACAATATTTGACGTCAGATCAGCATTTTTCAGTTTAGTACTCACTAGACTACCTAAGACTCCTAGCGAAAACCACATTATAATTTTGACATTGAACTTATATTGACTGAACTACCTAATTAATATTCCTAACTTGTAAATAATGATGAAAATGATAAACTGAAATTAAAATCCTGTAAATTTATGTTTTATTCCTTAATTATTTGCACTTCTAGAGAAATTAGTTATGAAGAATGCAAGGCAGCATTGAAGTAGTAATTGATTAGTGTTAAGGACATACACATTGCAAAAATATGCGTATCCAAATCACAGGTTGTAAGATATACCTCGTACATCTAACTTACCAATAGATAATGTTATTATTATACCGTCATGCATTTCCAAATTTGATTCGTTTAGCTTGAGACAACATTGCAGAAGGAGAACATGGTTACTGATGTCATACTTAAGGCACGAAAATAAATTACACTGCCAAAGTATCTCAATTTATGGATCACGATTAGCACAAAATGTAACAGTATCATAACTTTTCAATCTCCGGCTATGTATAATGAATAGACCTGATATCAGGTTTGAGATGTTAAACCTCTAGTCTGCTCCTTTGGTGATTGTTAGCGCCAACCTCTAATGTTATAAGCACATGTTAGAGACTAACCCCTTTAAAATATTGAGGAATTGTAGTTAAGTGTCGATATTGTTGCAACGTGCGAGTTACCAATCTGTTTTCGGGTACAAGAGCACCCGAAATTTAAACAATGAATAGTAATAGATATTGATAGTCTTGGATTCGAAAGCAGTTTGCATTTATTTCGTAGTAGATCAAAGCGATATGAATTCTGGTATATAGTCGGATCCGATATACCCCAAATTAGTGTAAATATTCAAAAACAGTCTCAAATGCTTTGATTGTCCTTTTAATTCACTTGTAAAAATGTATGAACTTAGTATAAGGTATTAACAAAATGTTTGTAAAGTCCTTGGCAGAGGAGAAAACAGCTGATCTAAGAATTTCAAAACGTTTCCCTATATGCTATTTATGTCAGCTGCCAGCGTAATATAAGAGAACATATATATATCAATACGCAATAAAGAGACAAAATTATTATTCCTTGAAAATGCATTAATGAAAACACCTTGCGCAATAATGGCATTCTTGATATCGTTGTCAATTTATGTCTACTTGGCTAATATAACTAAAGGTAATCAGAGGTATCATTCTGATGATTGGAGTACATTTCTCAAAAGGTACTTATGTATGCAAAAGCTAAGAAAAATCTAGGATTGTCTCTCTCTCCTCTCCCTCCCTCCCCC
>QKMX01224545.1:0-10287 GCA_003401595.1 Venustaconcha ellipsiformis
GCTGTTAGTACCATTTTTGTAAGACTTTGGTATGACTCGATCGAACCCACGACATCCATTATCCGAGGCGCACGCACTAACCACTAGGCTAACGGAGCGGTTGTGTATTAATTAGACTAGAATTAATTATAGTCCTTGCGGTTTGGAATTTTCGGTTTACAAAAGTATTTGTATGGAATTACTTGGAAAATTCATGGGGGAAACACGTGAATTCTTGCGGGATTCACGCCAGAAATGAAATCGCTTGGTAAAGAAATATCTTTTTCTAATTACAATATATATGTTTTACGAACCCAATCTGTCCTGTGATCTATTCGAGCAAATATATTGCATTTAGATTTGGCATAACAATTTCCTAAAACGCGTAAGATTTTGCATCTAACGTGGTCAGTAAATGCTTGCAATGGTATGTACTTTTCACAAATTTTATATTTGAGAAGTGAAAGAATGCATAGTCATCCCATCAAAAAAGAACGAATCCAACCCATTATGACTAGATTGAATTTGTATCTCACAACTGAAATTGAAATAAGACTACTTTCAGGATTTCAAACACATAGGCAGAATGTACACTCATGGATATATCAATGTTGTCTTACATGAGCATAGCGAAAAAACAAAATAAAATGATGTGACTCAGTGCATTCCTAATACTAGTTACAAACAGAGGTCTAACCCTGATATAGAACGCGTGTTTCTTTTGCTATATATCATATGTTATATATATTTGATTGAAACAATGAAAAACCTGAGAATGGCGACTAATCGATTACCTTTTGACTCTGAAATACTGTTTTCCAGTAACTGGAGAGAGAGAGAGAGAGATTAAATCTTAGTACTCTTATTTACTGTGTATCCCTAATTTAAAAAGCAAGAAACCCAGCTCATTTAGTTCTTGCACTGAATAAAACATGGATACTGGTGTCTTAAGCGGGCGATCTAATATCGGGGATTCTGTTGTCGGTATTCATCATTTATTTGTTTATGTGATCACTTCATGCAATTATATCGGAGGTATAAAGTAAAATTATTAAATGGTACTGGTATAACTATGATTAATCTGAAATTTTATTGTGGCTTTAATTCGGACTGATTTTTTAAAATCTCAAAGATAAACTTTGTTCGTTAGACATATATCGCTATGTTTTGTACGAGATATGTGTTTTGTTTCTTTTTTTTTTTGTACTGTACTGAGCATTCTTTTCGTACATGACTTTTAGATGAGTATAAATATTTTTATTATATATTATAATGTTCTCGCACCGTCCTATTTCTTGGTACCCCCTACCTTTTTCGAAACAAACAAACGTCTTCAAGGATATAGACATGTACACAGGTTAGTTATTTCATACATTTGATTTTTAAGCTGTATTTTGATTATCGCTATGGCGTACATAACACTAACATCTTGTTGCCATTTCGAATGGATAATGCATTTTCGTTCGCAACACTGTCGCCACATTTGCTTGGGCCAGTCTATGTTCTGAAGCTCCGGATGTAATGTTGTTCATCGTCTTTGAAACATCGCAATAATCCCGTATATTTTGGACTTGTATCTCTTTGAACACATTTATACATGAAGTCCTTTTACTTATTTTGGTTAATTCGTTTAGTAATATAAAAATTAGACATTGCAAATATTTGGTGCAGACGACACAGACTATCCTAAAAACCAGAAATGAACTGCGATCAATGTGCTCGTTTAAACCAGCAGCTTCCAAAATATCAATAATCACAATCTGAATGATGGGTCTAATTGGGAAATTAACTTATGATTATATCGTCATCTCATTTCTTCCCTGCTAATGTTGTTGCTCTGCTGTTCTTCTTCTTGCTATCTTGCTTAGTGTTGCGTCTGTATCCACTATTCTTTATACTAGACGTTCAGTTAACACAAATACCTCTTCAGCCAGCTCTTAGGTAACTTTTATAAATATAGTTTTCTTTCATTCGACCTGTTTTTAAATCAATTTCTGACTGCTAGGTTGCAAATGCCCAACACAATTTTGCAATTTTGGAAGGAATCTTCTTTAGGAGTTGTTTAGTCTAAGATAGGTAGCAAGACTTACTGATTTATGTTATCCCAACATGCTAGTTATTAAAAGCAGCACAGATGGCTTCTTACAATTATTATTTTCGGGTCGGTATAAAAGCCACCATTAGTAGCTTTATTGAGTGTCCGCTTAGTTCTCACTTATCATACCCGAAAATGGCCTCAGATAGAATGGGGTAGGGGAACTATTTTGACACCACATGATTGTAGATTTTGTTTTCATCACCTTTGTTTATATTAAAAAGTCTCATCAGGCCACAAATTGTGGAAAAATGAGTTTCATTATTATTTATGTTTGAAATGTTATGACTGACTTTTCATTTTAAATGTATCGTAAAGCAGCTTTACGGATCCTGTAAGTACTATTTTGCAGATGCGTTTGATACATTTAATCTCCAGAAAAAGCCAAGAGAGTACAGGAATGGTCACTAAAGCATCTAAACGTCTGTCTCGAAACATAAACTTCGGCTTTGAAGCTCCAAACCTCATTCTCATCCAGCGACGTTTCTTTTATTCTTGACTCATCATCATAGATTTGTGATGTTTTCTCTGACTGGTATGATCGTTTCGACATCCATAACGATGTTCATTTGTTTGTGTTTTAATTCTTTTGGATACTTTCGTATCAAAACAGGAGACATAATTTTATAATTCTGGCCATATTGACTTTATGACTGTATCTTTGTTTCTTCTTCAGAAAGTTTTCTCCTCCTTGTTCTAGCTAAATTACATCATCTTCCTTAGATCCTTTGTTATCCGTCTTTATTTTGTTTTGGTCTAGAATCACATCTCTAATACTGTTGATTTATAGAGTATTGTCAAATTCTGAATACAGGATGACGTTCACCGTGTTGGCTAGAATGGTTGCAAAACTGGAGTTATATGCATAGTTACCTGCTTTTTTTGGCGGTAATGATCCAGGCGGATTACCTACGCTGGTGTGAAACTAAAATCCCACAAAGCATAATGTTCTTGACCAATCCATTTTACTCTTATAATATACCTGGATTGTTGTTAGTACTGTCGAGAGGCTTTAACCAAGGTCAAATAAGAACTCAAGTAGTTATTACAGGCAATGTTAGACTCAAGATAAGATTTAGATATCCATGCCGCTTCTGTCTACTTTGTTGTTCGTGCACAAATTAACATAGTTGAATAACAAATGCATGCAATTATTGACTGAAGATAATTTGGTTTTGACTGCTGGATTGGTGTGGACTGTTTTGAGAACTTTGATGTTTAGTTACAATTGACTATAATTTAGAGTGTAATCATCAATATGTCATTTGCTTTTATGTTTTTATAATTGCTGTGATAAACAAAGATGCTATGGGATGAAATGTCTCGTCATCGTAATGAGTGGCATGAATTCTATATTCAAGCAAAAATATCGGTACATAATGGTCTGCTACAGTTAGTTATCAAATTCGTCTAATTTTCTGACTTTTCTTCTTGTTTTGCCCCTTCGTAGAAAGTGTTTAGATCTCATGAGTTTGCGACATTTTGTTCTGATTTGTCATTTCGTTGGCGTAAAGGTATGTAATACCTAGGTCACAAATGTGCATAGGTTCTATGTGAATGTCATGGCGTGCAAAAAGGTGTCTAACAGCTTGGAGTTTTATTTTGCGTGCTTGGTAGGTGAATATTGAATTGTTTATTGGGTGGGTGACATTGTGAAGCGGGAATGAAGGAATCAAATTTCGATGTAAATCCTTGGCAAATCATTTTTAATTCCTTTGTCCTGGGCTGGCTATCTTCGGGTTCTTCAATCGATAATACTTTCAATATCGTACTTGTCATCTTTTATTATGGTGGCTCGTTGTAAAATGTTCTTTTCAGTACTTCATCATGTATGGTGTCCAATTCTGAGACGGCAGATTAGATCCATTCATCCATACATTGACTTAAAACAATTCGGTGATCTACTAAGGTAAGTAACGTTTGGTGCGTTTGTTTTATCCATTGAGGACCATATTTTCCTTAGTGACATATCCCATTTCTTGAGGTAGCAGTGATTGAACAAGGTAACTTTGTTGTCGACTGTCACTTCTGTCAATCTGTGTTTGCTTAAAGACATATTTGTATACTATAAGTAGCTCGAAACTCGTTTTCAAAGTCAAACGAACGGTCCACGCTGATTTAGATGAGACACTGATGACATTAAAAAACTTTGTAATCATTAATATATGCTGCCAAACGATTGACATCCACGAAATTCGCTCATTCTATAGTTTGTATGTAACTAAAATTGGCATACATGAGATTCCAATATATATGTATGAAGCTTTTCAAGAAAGAGTCCTTATTATGTTTTCACGATATCTCCAAAAATTGACTCAGAATTCGACCTTAGTAAAGAGCAACTTTTAGAGCCAGTCTTATCGGTATGGTCAGATATCCTCCGCTTTGTTGCTGTTATATAGTTTTGAATAATGGTTATCTTTCTTCTAATATGACGAAATTTTATTTAGAGGCTTTTCTGCAGGTTGGACAGGCATACACTTCCTTTTAAAAGATTCAAACAACTTTCACACGGTCATGATAATTTTTTTAGATATTTTTTAATGATTCTGTACTTACGACTGTGTCCTTGAAGGGTAAATATAAAATGTGTTTCTCCTTTGTCTTCCTCAAAAATATTCATTGAACATGACCATATATGTTTAACTCAAGTTAGACACGACCCCATCGTCCGTCATCTTGATAATTCCATTTGAGAAACACAAAGGAATCTCCTGACGTTCTTGAAGTAGGACTCTTTTGTAATACCATACGATACGCTGGGGTGGACTATCAAACAGACTACTGGGCATGACATTAATTTGAGAAAGGGATGTCGGAGATACAGATTTAAATTTTTGTCAAAGAGAGAAGAGGTGGAAGGCGGGTGGGAGGGGGGCTGAAAAGATGAAGTCAGAGCTGAGGTGAACAGAATTTTATGACTAGAATTGCCGGTACAAGACAGCTTATACTTTGGAGCACGTGTAACGTGTATTGAAGAATTTAAATAGAAAAATGAGGCTAGGAGCTAAATGAATGTCTAATAATAATAATTATGATCAAGTCAGTGTAAAACAAACTCGACTAAAGTGTTTCCAAAGAAATTCCCTTGTCTTTTTTGCCTTATTTGTTGAACAACAGTTTTGTTCTGAACTATGTCATCTGGGTCCTTCTACCACTGTTTCGGACAAGTAGGCTTTATTTATATAATCAATTCTATTGATAAAACTCCTTGACATAGATGGCCACTTCTTGCATCATGCACCTAAGCGAAAATGTTTCCATGTCTAGAAATCTCTTTCAAGTGTTCCTATACGTTAAAATGTTTGCAAACGCGTCTTAGTAAGCATGGCAATTCGAAAAAGCTAACTGAATAGGATCATGTAGATGTAGAGACACATTCAATGTGAAAGTTATGATCATGATGTGTCTGTAAGTACTGTTCACAACTAGTACCCAAGCCAGTGGACAGAAATGATATGAAAGGATGTAGTGACCCTCCAAGTTCTGAATAAAGTCTTTTACTTCCTTCCATGAAATAAAGACAGTTGTGGTAGCATGCTGAGGGCTTACATTCGCGTCAGGATGATTCTAAATGTACTCTTTAATTCAAACGAATGAACCTGATGAAAATTTACAACTCTGTATTGGTTGGTAGATCGTAACAAACTAGACCAGTCTATACCTTATACCGTTAAGAGGTCTCTTCCCCCGAATTAATCCCATTTTATTTTCCCCTTTGTTCTATCTTACTTGATTATTTTGTGTATTCCTCTCGTATGAGTAATGCAACCAATGCAGAGCTTTGTCAGACTATCGATGCTTGAAGGAGAGGTAAGTTCGAGGGGTATGATGGCTAGTTTTTTTCACATGCATATATTTCTTTCTTTGCATTAATTTAGACTTTAGCGATAGTTGAATTTTCCTTCAAATGATAAACCTTGATCCAGAATAACATAACAGTTAATGTTCTCCACAACAATAGTGTAAAATTGTTGACATTGCATAGGTAATACTTTAACATTTCTTTAAAAAGTTTTAATAGGTTGAAAGCTCAATATCAGATCTCAGCGTAGAAGACTTCTCGCCGTTCCCCGCATCATATTAGAGATAGTCCGGCAAATGCAATAGAACAACGCGTTGACTTGCTTCGTTATTAAAACTTGTGGAAGGTAAGATTTGGCCAAATATGTCGTTCTAAACTTTGTTAACAGTCGACTGAACGTTATTGCCAAATAACTCGTGGAATCTCTAAAATGGACTTGTAAAATGGACTTGTCCCACTTTATTTTAGACCAGATTAGGTCCCTGCATGATGACGGAGCTGAAGTCAGAACCTTATTCTGAATACAATTTCAAACGACCGAGAAATAGCGAGTCATAATTGCCAACTTGTGATTGCAGTCCTGTTCACTCTGGATGTCACTTTCTATCGAAGTGTCGATAATATGGTCTAATATTCATTCAAAATATCGGTATAAATACTTGGTCTATTTGTGTTTTTTTCCAAGAATAATTAGTTTCAGTGTGAAGACACTTAGTATATGACATAAGCATAATTTTAAGTTGAAGAAATCGTAATAATACTATATTATTTTGAATTCAACATTTTCTAGAACCTTTAACTAATTCAAAGACCCAGTATATATTTTGTCGGATGTCTCGTATGTTGGGACATTCGTGTTGAAGAGTAAATAATGTAACAATTTCTTATGACATTAAATTGTAATGTGTATTGAAAAGTGCATGATAATAAATAGTGATAACGTATGGAAAGGGGCCTATTGAAAGCAATATTGATAGAGACCGTCATATTTAAAATATATATTAATTTTAAAACAACATTAAGATGGAAGTTTACAAAGTATTTACATCACAAAATTAGATACAAGGGTACACGAAGCCTTGTGGAAACACTATTTCTGAAATAGTTGAAGGAACTGATAAAATAGTCAAATTATTTTTTATTGTTTAGATTTCCGTACATGGTTTATCTGCTTTATCAGCCATAAATGAAGTGTTTTATATGGCAATATATAAAACCTGGCATCAAAATTACAACTTTGTATTTTTAATGACTATACAGTTTGACCTATTAATGACAGGCAGTTAAATAACTGTATTAGTTGTCAATGATATGCTAACTGATACACATTCTAACGATTGCAAACATACAGTAACACATTTATTCACTATGGTGATCGATTAAAACCTTAAAATTATAGAATGTGTCAAGATATACAAAAACATCCAATTTAATACAAGTATCTCAGATGAGCATTAATATTTACATATAAACAGATAAGAAATAATGCTGACTGTTGACCATAATTCATACTTACAAGCACTAATGAGGACAAGCGGTGGCATGTTATGGTCAATAATACCTACTTATTCGAACATACACACGTTTATAAATAAAATGTTGCAATGATCTTACTAAACGTTTGAGATAATCCGTTGAACGCAGTATGTCATGCGGCGGCAAATATTGAGTCGGGTGGCGTTACATAATTAGACCACAGTACAGCAACTTTTTTTAACGCTTTCATGTCTCATGCCACATAGGCTTTGAATCAAATTTACTATAAATTGTGAGCTTGTGCTCAGAGTTACCTGAACGCCTTTGTAGACAAATCATAGAACTTTTGCATAAGACCATGTCATGCTCAGTTACAGCAATTTTAAGTCAGCTTAAATTTTCCAGATTCAAATAGAATTAAGGATATCCAATACTATTTAAAGAGAGTTTGTTATTGGATCTGTTTTGTGGGTTTCAGTATAATTATTTTTTTATCATATGGCATGCTAAATACATTTGTACCTTTCGAAACGTCTTTTGAGTACATTGACGGATTAATTGGAAAACGTAGAATGCTTCGCTGATATTTTTATACTCACAAATCTGGGAAGAACAATATAGATCATTGATTCTTCGACAAACTCAGAAAGGCTATTTTAATAGCAAGACCTAATAAGTGGTGAGTATGATATTTTAACTCTTAGGCCATGCATTTATCGCCAAAGTGAGCGATTTGAGAAACTCCTAGACCAAAAAGCAAAGCGGATTCTATTATTATTATTGATAGCCTTGGATATGCTTTCGGTTACATGCTGAGATTTTTACGAAATTAAAGGTTTGTGTGATCCAATTAATGTTGACTTTTCAAAATTCTGCTGAATTTTTGACTTCAGATATTGCATGTGTTCTACATGGGCTTCGTACAGCTTTTTACCTAAAGATTACAATAAAGGCATTACAAATTTGTCTTCTTACAGCCTTTTACCTAAAGCTGACAATAAAGGTATTACGAATTTGTCTTCTTACAGCCTTTTACCTAAAGATGACAATAAAGGTATTACAAATTTGTCTTCTTACAGCCTTTTACCTAAAGATGACAATAAAGGTATTACAAATTTGTTCCAAATCTTCAATGAGATATAATGTCTTCTCTTGTATGATGCTATTTTATTAAACAAGATATCCTACAAAATGCCATGGATATCTAATGGCTGACCAGAAGATGTTTCTCTTCTTACTATGTTAAAACGTACTCTTTATCTTTAGTGTTTAAACGCGTTGTAAATCTTTACAATTGACTGTGTGATGATGTAATCTTGATCATGTTAATGTTAAATATCAACTGGAAAAAGTTACTCGTTAGAATGATTCCATGTATTTAATATTACATGTATCTTCTATATTATGTTTGTTTTTGCAATTTAGTTTATTGTCCTAATAAATCACGTCCTTTACCATTTTTGTTGAAATGTTAGGATTCAGCATTTAGAGTGGATGCCTTGAGTGTTACCATTGATCATATTTACTTTGCTCTTCACATATGACAGTTTGACAATTTGCACTAGCTCTCCACAAATTTCAATTAATATTTAAGTACGGGGAATGACCCTTTTAAATAAACACGTTTAGAAATATTCTGGAATGTCGTCAACGTCTGTTTTTAATCTATATGTTAGATTTATTGCAGGGGTGCACCTTCCGCGTCAGGCCAAATAGATTTCACGTAAAATATGACAGACGTTTGAAATTATTTGTTCGACAAATATTTTGAGAAGAGAAATATGACCTTGACCAAATGAATATGAATTTGATTTTAATGGTAAATGGTTTTAGGTTAAAATAATTTAAACATTAATTTTATTTCATTATTTGATTTGAATATTGCTTGTTATAAAAATTCCTTGTTATCAAGTTTTGAAATACAAACCTATTTGCACCGTTTTCTTGTATATTTAACCCATGTTAATCCTCGCTGACACATGAATCAGAGCGTCAGATTCACATTAACGTTGAAATCAATCGTTTGAAGACAGACAAATATACAATGTGACTTGTTGACCTTACGCATATATTACATAGTCTAACCACTGTTTTAAGATAATGCGCCAAATGTAAAATATGACTGTTTCTAAAGGATGTCCATGTAATTTCTTAAGTTTTGGAGAGTAATGGTAACTATTACAGGTTTCTCTAATTATGTTTTATTCATTTCGCTGGGAAATGTATACAACCTTTCCTTTGATCAACGTGTCAGGTTTACTGCTGCCATCTATTTATAGGAAAGCATTTAAATGTGCATACGCTGTACCTAGCTCATGTTCCATTTGTTTTATTAGTATATTTCATCTCTTTTCATAACGAGATTCAATTTATATGTGTCACTTTCTTGCTAAATTTATGTGACACTTTTGGTAACACATCATTTGCATCGTTTTGATTTTACTTCCTACTACAGCATACAAGTATATCGTTAAACGATTGATAATGCAACATATGTTATTCCTGCACATACGCCTGTGATACTTTTGTAGGATCTACTATGACTAAAACACAGAATTGACTTGGCAACTGAAATATTAATAATATACATGAAAGGTTATGCTACGGAACAAATTTGTTAAAAGTAGATAATGTTGTGGTATTCTATTTTTAAGCAAGTCTGATGCGTAATGTACTATACTTGTGTAATTGCGTTGTAATTAATTATCTTAAACATCACTTTTAATCTAGCTGTATTCGGTTCGAAAAAAATCCATACCTATGGAACAACAAATATAAAAATCTTACTAAACAATTATCTTAAACCGAGATGGATAACTATGTCATTAATTGGAAGAAGTCCCTACGTCGGTGTGAGCCAGGTGTATAAGCAATTCAGACTACTACTACTGTCAATACTAATACTACTACTACTACTACTACTACTACTACT
>QKMX01224642.1:0-10307 GCA_003401595.1 Venustaconcha ellipsiformis
TGGTGTAAATTCTTTCAAATTCTTGGGAACTTAATCATTTGAAAGGCACTAATTCAATTAGATTGCCATTTGCAAGAGGTTCATCCAAGTGATACAGGAACAGAGAACATGTTTTTATGTATTACGGTAAATGGAGGAACTATGTAAGGAGAAGAGAATTTATATTTAATATAAAATTTATTATTTAAATTTTACATCTTTGGTACCTATATTAGTCTCTTCTTTCGAGGGTTCGGATTTTATATGGTGTTTTATGGAAGGATATTGTACCCGCGCTGAAGACAAAGACTATTATCCACTTGGCAACGCTAGAGAAAACAGTTTTTAGATAGGTATTATTAGTAGCGGCAGCACGAGAGTTTGTTGCTTTAAACACGGGCTTGATCAAGTGAGACTCTCAGTGGCCATCATAGTATTCATAGTTCATAGTATTCATAGTTATTCATATCTGCCTTTTGCTCACCTTTTGTTTTGATTCTTCCCGTTTCAAACGTATCAGTAGTCTAGAGGTAGGCGTTTGCCTTTTTGTCACCTATGTAGCCTTCCACCTGTTCTCGACCCATCCCCATCATATATTTGGCTCATATGTACGGTGGCATGCTGATAACTTTAAAATTTTTTGTCTGCACCCACACAAGCATACACATGGTGTGAGTCAGTCATGTGAGTTTATTTTGATCTGAATGGTAATGCCACAAAGGGTTCTCCAAAAGCGCAAACATCAATCTTAGACACTGAATTTGTAGAAAAAATCCCATACATTGTACTTATTCAGGCAAACATATTGTAGCAATCAATGCACACACTGCGAGCTAATGTGTTTCAGATCGATAACCAGTTCTCTGCATGGTGATTTTTCACTTGACTTTTCCTGTTTGTTTATCCGCATTGTTTCTTATTTTTACTCATAACTCTCTGTGATTTTCCTTTTCTGCCACCATTGTTTCTAACTAACCCTTAGTGATTACTTTGTCTTGATTGCAATTAAATACAGTTTACTGATCGTATTGAGACTGCTCTGTGTGTCCACAAGCAATTAGAAATAGGTGCGTATTCGTGGAAGCAGTGGGATAGAAATTAATACTGAATAGCGCACCTATGATGGTTGATGTGGTCGTGATTCCAGTCACACCTAGACCAACAGATGATTCTGCAGCAAGACTATAAAATAACATCTAAACCAAAAAAGAAAGCGCCATTGTATTTTACGACATAGGCGTGATCATCTGGTACTTGGTAATCTAAGACCTTTACCTGAGGGGATTCGACAACATGTGCCTGGTATTTGAAGACCTATTTGTTTATACGGCCACCTAACGCAGTTTTCAAAGACATCCCTGAAGTAGTTACGACACCTTCTAACACTGCGACGTTTTGTAACTGCTAGAGCCGTTGCTGCAGACATCGCTGGAATCTCAACAAGAAGTTGAAATATTCCACCGGTCTTTTGCATTGCATTACCTCGGACTTAGATATTGTTTTGGCCGCAATAAGCTAGCGAGCTGTGTTTGGGTTACAAATACCAGCACATTTCCGGTCAATTTTGCATGAGAAAAGTTTCAGTGTCAACCCATTATTGTTTTCGATTGCTTATTTCATTTTCGCAAGTTGATTTTGTTTGGGCCATTCTTATTCAAATACGTAAAATGTTTAATTATAAATCAGACTAATATGGCACAGGTACATCAATCACTCTCATTCGACCACCAGCACCCGACAAACAATGTATTGTCAGCATAATATTAATAGCAAACAATAGCGTCACCTACGCGTACATGCAAATACATGTCGACAAAGGATTGTCTGAACATCTCCAGATTTTCCAGTGACAAGCAATAATTTGGGACCAATGTCATAAAAAACATGTTCAGAAATCTTCAAACCAGTGTCAATGTTTTGATGACGGTCCGTATGCGACCACATATTGTGATATGCACGTGTAGTATGATTGGTTGTAAAGATAAGCCGAATTTATTCAGAAACTGCAAAGACACGTCAGTTACTTCCAAATCGCCAAATATCATTTTGTTATACATTTGAAGAATGTAAATCGAAAGCCAACGAACACATGTTTTGGTGCAGCAAAACCATGTTGGTTACTTTTATGTTTTAGTAATGTTGCTACGATGTCTGCATTATGGCAGTTTATAATGATGTCTAGCTCTTGGGCATCATTCTGAAGAAATGCAGCATTATGTCCAACCCAGTCACATTATTCTGACATCAGAAAAACCAGTTCCAACTATAACCTCTTGACACCGAGCTCCAAGCGAGTCAACTTTTAGACTACTATTTTTACAAGTCATTGGCATGACTCAGCCGGGGGTAGAACGCTATAACCAATCAAACTACCGGAGCGATCTGCTTGGTACTTGTTTGTTAATTTGTCCCGTGATAGCAGATAGCAGTTGGTGGTGTGCATCTTGCAATGCAAGAAAGGAGAGCGTTGAAGTGGTTTCGACTGCATGAAAGATAACAAATGTGATTCTGTACTCAACGAAGGGGATAATATAGGCGTCCACAATGTTAATGTTTATAATACAACTCTACCATTATAATCCGATGCATCAAGCCAAGTTGAGCAATTAAAACTATATATTTGTGCGGGTTAATATGACTATGTTCTAGGCAAGAAAACCCCCTAAATTTATATAAAAGAAAAATTAAGCATGAAAATTGTAATGTGGATTCTCGAAAGTTTCCTTGTTGCATTGGGTAAACCATTGAGACGGCCGTTAGGATACACACTACAGCTTGTATATCTGTATCATTAGCAGCGCTGAGGTCTATTATACATGGTCTAATTGTTTACGGTTGTGAAACTATTATGAGATCTCTTATAAACATCTTTGATGGACCAGCTGTTCGTATGTAATCATCACTATATCTGGCACGTTTAATAATTGTTGTGACCACATCAGCGTTGCCAAAATTTGATTTCGTTTTCATCGTTTGAGTAACGTCCCTCTTAAACAACTATATGATGCCATTGTTAAACAATTCCCACTGTGGGATTATCGACTCCGTCATTCTTAAACAATTTCAAAAAGGTCTTAAAACCCTAGATGTGTCTTGTGCATGCAATTCTATTTGAACTGATTGGAATATCTGCCAGTTGGATACAAATTATACGGAAAGTCTCTCTTGCTTTGATCCACTAACACTGACGCACCCATGTCAAAGGCTGGATGAAATACATCTTTAAACCATACCATTGCAGAACTATGCATTATTGATTTATTTTCTATAATACCACTGTACGACCGCGATACAGCTCACGTTTCAATTCACTCCCACTGCTAGATTGCTGGATCTGTAATTGCAAATATGACAGTCGCTTCTGAAAGACCTTGTAAATTAGTCTTCTATCTGCAGACGGCATTGATCTATCGATGGTAATGCAACTAGAATTTATGCTGATAGTGCTAGTGTGTTGGTTAATCAAGCTTCGGCATTTACGGCTGGAGAGCGTCAAGTTGAGTAACCCTGTAGTTTCCTCACAGCGAGTTGTCCATGCAGTGTACAGGGATTCAGTTAGATGATCTGCTATATCTTGGTCTCCAGATGCTTCATATTCCTTAAGAGGAGCCTAATACTCAATTTGGATGTATAGACTGTTTGTATTATGGGCTGAGAATGGTCACCAATTGAGATAAGACAATAAAGGAGTGTCGGGTAGTCATTTTGTAATAAGTTGTAAAACTCGTAGGACAAATTCAATGGACTGAAAGTCAGAGGTCATTGGCACGTCGGGGGCTGTTCTTGGTACAGGCTTATAATGGGGATTCAATGCTAAGATCAGTTTGCATGTTGGATATATTGCCTCGCCAGCCTCGAGCGGATTTTTGGCTGAGTACTGAGGGGGAACACAACGTGAACGCGGATCCACGATCCGTCTATAATCCATTCAGTCCTCTCTTTAATATTGGGATTCAGCCTAGCTTGGACTTCTACATCTTTCTCAAACTGCGAAGAGAGCTTTTATTGCTTTGCTAGTAGCACCACCTATACATACCAAATCATACAAGAGAATAGCAAAATCGTAATAAAATGCAGCTTGAAGATCTACTTCTCATGGCTTTGCAACTTAAGTATACTGCTGAATAATTATTTACGAACAATCAGTGCAGCGACTTTCATGAGTGTGCTGTCCGCTGAAGCTACCGCGAATCAAAGTGTCATTTTGTTTGTTTTGGGTAGCAGATCAGGAAATAATGTAAGCATTTAGCATGCATTCCACAAATGTGACCACCGCTGCAGAGTTATATAAATATTCAGGACATTTAGTAATCAGTTGCTGCTTTTTCGGATAAAAGTACACTACGAAAGTTCGGAGCGCCAAAACATATCTGTTAATTTGTCAATAATCGTGTAGACGATCTTCTGAACATCATCTTTTTTAGTTACTACCTTTTTGGACCAGATTCGCTATGAACTTGATACTTGTGCACATTGATTGTATTTAATTCAGACAGTGCACTGTTTCTTGATTATATATGAATCAGGAATAATTAATATATATCTATGATATAATCCTATTTTGTGATGTTTACTTAGAAGTCTAAATATGTCAGAATTTATATATCTGGATGAAAATCAAATAAATGGAAATGCTTTGGTTCTATAGGTCAATGAGATTATAATTCACTTGACATAGATATGTGGAATTATTGGGAGATGTTCTTACATAATCACTTTTCTTAGAAAGGATAATTGCAAATCAGAGGTAATACATAAGATATGAAAATATTTGTTATGAAGAAAAACTGAGAAATTTTAACGTTGATCTAAAAATAAGTTTCATTTTATTGTTGCTTGTATGCTATATGGGGAATTACAAATGAAATGTTTGTCCATATTTCTGTATAAAACTCTTTCTACACAATAAAACCAGAGAAAATTCGATGACTAATTTTGCAATGTCTGATAGAAAACTTAAAGATTAGAGAATCTGCTTTACCATCAGTTCCTGCAACAAATTCTCTAGATTAATAACACAAAATCTTCGTATTGCTCAATGAAGGTTTTAGGGTTCTCTTTAACTGTGATTTACTTCTTAGCATATATTTATATTTCACCCAATTAGAACCATAACATTTCCAATAGAAGAGTTGTTAATCTTTTACTTACTAAATACTGTTTTGTACCCCATATCCAAATCTGGTTACCGGATTATATCATGGTGGAAAGATTGTGTCACAGAAGTGCAAGACTATGCACAAAATGTTTTTCTTATGTATAGAAATCTCAACGAACATAGAGGAATATTTTCTTTCACAGAGTTTGTACGCATAAAAAGATATATAATATGATGTTTACTGACCAGGGTTCAATAGTATGTAATATGACAGTCTTTCCTCAAATTGACCACTTGAAACCATACTGATGGTGCGATTGTAATCACTGGTTGTGTGAATGACCTTCGGAGTACTTGCATCTATTTGGTTTAGAATGTTTTCCACATCTTCAACAATATTAATCTATTATGAAGTATTTCCTGACAAACTGGATCAAAGGATATTTACAATAATTTTACAGTAACAATATTGTTTAAATCTCTCAAGACTTAGCCTGATGCATAGGTAGAAAGGTATTAAGAAGGTACGTAGATAGCCTATTGACATATTGCTGAATAGAGATGACCATTATGGCGATGAAGAAGATGATAAGATGATGCTTGGTCTAAAGCGATGTTTTAAACGAATTAAAATTGGTGTGAATTTTATAGCGATAAAATAATGTGATTCAATTGACCCCTCGAGTACAATCAAATTTGTTATGCGTACAATCAAATTGATCAGAGCAATCACAAGTAAACAGACATATGGTACCATACTGATGATATATTGCGTTCACGATTTTAATAAATAAAGAACAAGCAATGCGTCTGTTGTTGCATAAATTGTAGGTTAAGGAAGAAACTACAGTATGTTCTAAACGTTCTAATCCGAAACCAATCAAAGCATGGTTAGCTGTACATAGATATCTTTATCTTTGGTTTTGGATTGTAAACATAACGCATATATTTCAAACCTGATATCTACAAAATATATCATCCTTTTTCTGCGAAGACGGGGTCCTTCGTGGCCGAGAGGTCTAAGGTGTTCACCTTTATAGACCACTCACATCTTTCTTCATACACAGTGAGTTTAATTCTCGGCTCGACCAACGTGGGAATGGGAGAACGCTTGCCAATCGCTTGCCCTGAGTAGGTGGTTCATAACTGGTTATCCCCACGGGACCTTCATCTCCACCAGTAACACTTGCCGCCATGTATATTCTATCATGTGCTAACAATAGCTTTAATCCCTTTGCCGACAATAAAAATGAAGAAAAGGAAATTGTTAAGGAAATATCTTTTCATTATTATATAATGCTGTGTAGTTGTACTTCATCTGAGTTTGGAACTACTCGGCTGCCGATATTGCTTACGGAATTATAAAATTCTGCCGAACGCCTTTTAAGAGCGGTCTTAATGATTGGGAGTTTATCGTACACATTTTGCTTGATTAAATTATACTTTAGCTTAACAAAAATCCAAGTAGCCGAATGGTTAGAAATATAGATTAGATTTTGTTTGGTAGGTAAGCATTTCAATTAAGAGAAAGAAGACGGAGCTTAGCTGTGCAATGACTAAATTGTTATGATGGATATTACATGGCGATATTCCACATGTTAGCCATTCGACTCCTAAGAGCATTTGATAATTGCATAATGGCAATAAACCAATTTTGTTCTAGTGAAATATGATGTTTCAATAATACTTACTGGATCACGATACCTTGAGAGAACAAATAGCCCCTAAATCCGCAACAACACCGCCAATACGTTTTAGCTCATGTGGCAGTTGGATACTTTGATCTCCCCAAGACACAGATATCTTATGTTTTACTGGAGCTGAATGTACGCTCTCTGTGTGAATATGACTGTGTGGAGACTGGAGAAGTGCATGTGATTTATGAACTGTCATCTTCTATTAAAATATACTGTATTTGAAAAAACAAACAAACAAACACTGATTTCTTCTTCAAATATGTTACCCAATCCAATACCTTAGATGAATATTAAAGACGTTGAAAGAGATAATCTCATTACCCCGAAGAGACCTTCTTTGGTCCACTAAGATATGTGATACAGCTTCTAGATAACCTGACAGGTTAATAAACTACATGTGCCCGGGAGCAGCTTTGAAAGGAAAAAATCTTCTTTCAGCACACCCATAGGAAGACTTGAAACATTGTCTTTATGAAACTTCGAATGATGGCACCCTGTTGCGCCACGGAGATATGTCCCACAAGATCGAGTTGATCCATTTAGGATGAAGGATCTTCGAGATAAAAGCTGGAAAATTTCGCTCAAATGCAATGTTTGTGCAACTGCTTGAGCCGAGATGCGAAGCAAATTATTTATGTCAGGGAGATATTTTCGGATGTGCGGAACGAATAGCTCACTTTATTCAGAACGAAAGTGTCTGTGCTGATATATATTCCTTTCCAAGTGTTAGGGGCAAGAAGAGATTTGATCTTCATAAACCCAACGGCTAGGTTCTTCTTATGAACTATATCACAGTTCACACTGATTGTGAGAGAGATGCAGGGTCCATATTCGACAGGAATTTCAATATAAACGTTTGATTTCCTTTGAACAATAGCCTATTCTTGGCAGATAAAGCAGGGTCTGTTATGAGTGATACCAACCCATTTGATCGGAGATGAATGTTATTTGGTTGCACCGATACATCATGTATTTTGCTGATTCTGCCTACGCTTTTGCCAATGCAGTGAGGAAGCAGGTTTTATCTAAGAGGTGAACCTATGAGGCTCTTAAGAGCAGGTCCAATGGACAGATTGCTGCTCCGATTACTACTCACGATAGATTTCACTTTGCCATTATCTTTGTACGTGAGCAATCAAAACTGGTCTATGTTTTGTCCAGTGTCCTCTCTTGCATGACAAGGCAAGGTGTAACTGACGATGGAACCATAGTCTTTGTAATTGGTGCTGTTTTTCGTCAAAATGCGATATTAAAAATTAGGTATTTGAGATATTCACGCCTTTAGTTGTATAATGTATTCTTAGGCACAACACTGAAAAATGTTCATTTGCAGTCGTACGCTTTTAAAGCAGAGAGCCACCTCGCTTAAGCAATTTCTCTACCACAGGTTGTGATAATTGTTTGTTCCTGGGGTCTTGTTTAATATAATCCAAACATACAGGTTAAGCAACTCGTAGTTGTTATGAAACACTTGCCGTCGTGGTTGCTTGAGTAGATGAATGAATATATCCTCGATTTACTTGCAGACTTATTTTGTGAGATTGATGAGATCTTTGATCCACGAATTTTCTAAGAATCAGAGGTGTTGAAAGGTAAGTGTGTGGGTCCAGGCCTAGAAAGAACATCGACTGTCCAGGCCATCAGATCCGTGACCGAAGAGACAAAGCTTTAGAGTTTTGGCGTTCCACCGTGTCGCAAAAAAGTCCATCATTGGTTGAACCCATCGGGCACATATTAGAGTGAACCGAGTCATGAAGAGGCTATTAGGTGATTTTTCCGGGACTGTGATTTTTGAAGGATGTACTGCAGATAGAACCGCATATTTGTGTAGATTGTGAGAAGTTGGTCCAATGGGCAAAGTCTCGGCATCCAATAAAAAACAAAACAAGTTTGTAATCTACGCATAAATAGGCGGCCTAGGACTAAGGCGTCATATGCCGTAGTGAGGAAACATGCAGAAGATGGAATGCTACGGCAGGTAGATCGTCTCATATAAGCAAGGAAACTACCAGTGTGAGTTTCACAAACTAAGGGGTATTGTGGCAACCTTGGTTTAGTCACGAACACATGAACAAGAAACTGGAAGGGGGCATGCTAATAAGCAGCTAATCGCCAGAAATCAAAATTTTGAAGTGCTCTATCAGAACAGCTACAGCGTACCGGCCGGTACTGTCGTTGGCTGTGTAATGTATTTCATAAGCTCCCTATTCGGAAAGAATTCAGTTCAATTCAATAGTTTCTTATTATAAGCATTTACATGCTTATAGAATACATACTGTAGATATTACTTTCTTTTTATCTAATGCTGTATGTCCAACTTTAAACAAACTCAACATGGTAATTGTGAAAAGGTGTAAAGCAGAGGACGGAGAAATGCACACAATTTTTTTAAAAATTAATTACTCCACAAATAATAATATGTCTCTTATTTTTAAAGCTTCATAAACGAATTTCTTTAGTGAACATATTATATTTTTTTTTTATATTTGAGTTAACAATTCAATGTACTTAGGCATGGATGCTTAACCGATGGGTAAATGCAATGATTAATCTAAGTATCTATATCATTTGTTCCATAGCCCAAAGTGTACAATATTATGCGTGAAAACAAATATGTCATGTCAAGTTCACATCTGCAAGACTTTCCTTTTAAAGTCTTTGCATTTCTTAATAAACGGTTAAACATATGGTAATTTGATTTGTGGTGCTGACTGACATATGATCAGTAATAGTCGATTTGTTGCTAATATCATAAGGCCGGAATTGTTCGTGGAGTCCATGACGTGAAGCGACTAGTACTTCATTAAGCATTTGGAATGGAATTGTGTGTTTTCTGAAGTTAACCACTGTTTTCGTACAAAGATGGAGAGATTTTGATTTTGTTAACATGCTGTAGGGCGCGGTTTCACGGAGTGAACATGTTTGGACCGATGGTAATGTAGAATCATCACCTAAGGATCGTAATCGGACAGACTTTCGAGCGCCATCTTTAAACAAATGATTTCATTGATTGCGAATTTACTTATTATGGTTCCGGTATTCTTTATTTTTATTTCTGATTTCAGATATGAATTCTGTTGCCTTAACAAGCATGTAGTCGAGAAATGAAGGCTGTACCCGAATTGCAACCGTCGCTTAATTTTAATTTACAATCAACATTCATATATTAAAAATTTCCCTATCGTTTTTACATATATCAGAACTAAACTCTGCAGCTAATAACACTTTTTAGAATAATATTAATGGAGCGTTTTGCGCTGAAACTTTTAACGTTTGTTGTGAAATGTAACAGGGAATCTTTTGTATGGCTAATACTGAATATAAAATAAAAACGGGCCACATACGTCCTTTCGCTGACAATTTGTACGATCTATTTGGAATCTGTTATAAATAAGTTAATGCTTGAAACCTACTTATTAATGTTTGGAGATAGATTGTAAGCACTTTGTATGGCACCTCATTGCTTACATAAATATATAGTCGCGTATATTATAACCTGCAGAGAGAGAGAGAGAGAGAGAGAGAGAGAGAGA
>QKMX01224670.1:5149-19625 GCA_003401595.1 Venustaconcha ellipsiformis
ACACACACACACACACACACACACACACACAGAGGTGTAGTGATTGCTTAGCCGTAACATGCTACATACATACACGTGTAGTGATCGCTTAACATTAACAGCTTATACACGCACACGTGTAGTGGTTGCTTAGCGTAACGTAACAGCCTATATACGCATGTGTAGTGGTCGTTTAGCAGTTACAGCCCATACACATGTAGTGAACATTAAAAGCTTACATACATACACATGTAGTGAACATTAAAAGCTTACATACACACACGTGTAGTGGTCGCTTTGCAGTAATTGCATATAAACACGTGCGGCTCGCGCGCGCTTTTAGATTCTTCAGTTGTATTTCATACAGGAATATTATGTCACTTACAGTGATCGATGATAGACTTTGAACATCCCCTCTGTCTCTGAAATATGTGATGAGGCTTTACAGAGACATGTGGTCATCACATTTTAAAATAGCAGCTGCTGTTATGCTTGACACGAAACGATGGTAATATAAGGAATAATTCGGATAACTACGTAGCATACATGTAGCGTTTTTCGACCATAGATCAGTTAGGAATACAAAGCAATCGACATTATTCATTAACACATCAATGTCATATGAACGGATTGAATGCTGGTTTTACTGACCTGTATCTGGAACAGTCACATAAGGTAAAGATCTTTTTAGCGGTATAGTTTCGTCTGTTTTGTTTCAATTCATTTTGGTTAAATGCTTCTTGCAACAACAAGAAAACTGCATATTTGATGTATACCGCATATCTGTTGTCTTTTTCAAAATATTTGACAAATTTCTGGAAAGTATTTTAAAGATAAAAATATTTCACACATAATCCAGGGTAAAATCCCAACAAAAAAATCAGCCACGTTTTGACACTATGAGAAATTGTTACATTACAACCTATTAGAAGTTGTATAGTCGTCGAACCTCGTCTTAATGAATCGGTTGAAGCAAAGAAATTGCACTTCAGCATATATCTCGAAATTGTATGCAAATGGACGTTTCAAGTGCGTCACTGAAACTTTATCACAAAAGAATAAACAAAACTTGATAATGCTAATTTTCCTCAGACAAAACTGACAGAATATTAAACTGCTTTACTTTTTGAGTCAAGTTTGAATTAGGTGTTTAGGCGTTTGGCACCTGATTGAAAATAAATATATAATTTGTCATTTTAATTGCATTTCAGGAAGAGGAAGAACTCCAGCAAAAAGCTCAAGATCTTGTCCAGAGCGTCATGGCCAAAGTGATAAATGTTGGTACTGATTTAAATTTGTTTGCAGCACTGTCGTGTCACTATCACCAACATCATGCTTATAGTACACGAATCGACACTTCAGTCACGCTTTTCAACTAAATTTGTCTTTTACGCATTTAAGAATTTCAAATGTTAGAGGTCATTCGGAGTACAATGAGGGTTCTCAAAGCACTTTGGTAAATGCATGATAATATCAAGCATAATTATTGGTACGTTATGCAAAATTGTATCTTTCCTAGTAAGTGAGACACTTCTTACAGGCTATATTTTCCTGTAGAATATGAAATATTAGATCAATTAGCAAGCTACATAATCGCTGAATGGATATATATGACGTAACTCATTCCTCCCCTCGGTCAAAATGAGATTAGTATATAATATCCTATGCGATGAATAGTAATCTCTAGTAGTATTAGTGGTAGTAGTTGTAGTAGTAGTAATAGTAACAATAATGATACTAGTAGTTGGTGGTGGTGTGGTGGTTGTCTTGTTGGTGGCGATGGTGAAATTACCATAGTTACGGCAGTAGTAATGTTTTTAACTGTTTTGAAATGTAAAATTCAGAAAGATGAAGTTCACTTGGTAAAAGGTGCATTTCCTCCTCGAAGCAAATATAAAATTGAAATTATTAATACACGGACATAACTCTTTACTCTTCTTGGATACAATGTATATTGGATTATAACATCCGATGCGCATGGGTAGTAAACTCTAGCAGTAGCGGTGGTAGTAGCAGAAATACCAATAATTATTGTTGTTGAGGTGATGTAGTTATTATAGTTGTGACAGTTGTCGTGTTCTTTCCATTTTTTCTTAAATGGAAGATTCTGAGAGATAAAAGTTACATTTTCTCCTAGAAGCAAATGGAGCTGACATTATTGAGGTCTTCTTCTGAAGTTGTTAAAACTTGCATTAATATTTTTCTTGTCACCAAAATTGTTATGATGAGTGAACAATTTAAAAATTTTGATTTTTTGTTTGTTTGTAAATAATATTTGTTTCAAAGTGCGCATTTAATCTATTGAACACGAATTACATACTGCCCTTGTCAGAATTGTGTCCCTGTTTAACGCCACGGCCACTGTTTGATGTTTACATCACATTCCATCACAGTGATGACGTGTTGTTGATTAACGCCACTGCCACTGTGTCAAGGTTGCATCACGTTCTCACACAGTGACGAAGTCCTGCTTTTAAACACCGCTGTCATCAGTCTTCCATTGCTTCTTGCAAAATGTATATATCAATGAGAACAAAATACAAACATTTTGTGTACTTGACAAATAGGCCTTAACGTCAGTAAACTGATAGGTATTTAGTTTAACATTATACCATTATTGGTCGTATTAGAAAATTATATATTTTTGATGTCACGTGCATCATACAATTATAATCACGCTAATCAGTTAGCGTGATTATAATTGTAGGATGCACGTGACATCTTGCACCACAAATAAACTAATTAAAAACATGCAGCAAGAAAAGCATAAATTACATAATCTAGATCCAACCATATGTGGACTAGAGTAAATTTTTAAAATTATTTTTGTATTTGATTTAAAGATGGCGTTATCTCTATTATCCTAACACATGTCACGTTTTGCAGGATGTGTTCCCGGAATATCTGAAGATGATTGACGTAGAGAGAAAAACTGGTAAGAAGTCACTTTTGAAATACATAACAGTCTCGGTTAAAAGCTAAATTTTAATCCATAGATACACTTTAAACATCTAATGTGATATTTTTGATTGTCTGCAGCCTGATTATTTTACGTGTCTGCAGCCTGATTCAGTCAAATGTGTAATCACAATAACAAATAATCAAACAACGTTTCTGTTTATTACATACATCATTTAATCTTATAGTTTTGTTCTAGCGTTCGTTATGGATGTTCAATTCGTATTTCTTTATCCCGTGCCCAGACTAGAACTATTTGCGGCGTTGCAAAGTCGTCCGCGAGTCATCATTGCCTGATCGGCTAAATCGAACTTTTATAAATTCCAATTTTTAAAAATTCCATTCACGTTATACAATTCAAAATTATAGAAAGCATATGTCAGTGAGTACGTAATAAATACTAAAGCGCATTCGTAATTTGCTCGGTTTGGATAAAGAACTCCTGCTATATGGCGTATGAATGCGTTTTACCCTATTAGTCTAATCGTATCCTTACGACGTTCTGAACAAAAGATTTATGTAGTTTTGTGTATTTATTAGACTATACAGTTCAATCAGCACCAAACTCAGTATTCTCTTGCTGAAGAAAATGTAAACTTTCATTTCTTTTTACTATGCTTGATTAAGTTTAAACTCATCTCAGCCATGAGTAGTCGATCCACTTCTTTGTACATCATCAACCCTTGGCAAACTTAAATAACCAATATAGTACTTGCGGCTCTTGTGACTTATTGAAAGCAACTTAAAGAAAAGGAGGAATCATATTTATAGGTACACAAAAAGGGAATGGGTAAAGCTGTCTAGCATACGTATTGTTCTAGGTGGGTTTGTTTGTTATTGTTTTGTTTTTTTTAAAAAGAAAATGTACACGCTGTTTTTTATTCATGTCCTGCAATATTGTGTGAGGATTGTTTCGTTGTAATCATAGCCTTGTTCTGCATGAATACTAATGGTTACTGATAGTAAAATCTGGTTTCAACAGAACTTAGCCTCAGTCCATCTGTACGATTTCGGGAGATGGCCGAAGAGATAATGATTCCTACACCCGATTACTGCGAACAGGACTTCAATCTCATGCGGCGTCCAGTCTCAGAGCACGTGCTGACTCCCTGTGCTTCACAACTTGAGATCCAAAAACTTGAGGCGGAAGCCATCCTTGGATCTCCTCTCTTTGAAGCCGAGTTCACGTCTGCCAGGTTTGTGGAAGCTCTTCTTCTGCGTCTGCTAAACGACCTAGACAACAAGCGTCTTTCAAATGACGAAATAATGAAGCTGGCTTCATACTCACTGGATATAATCCAAACAGCGGAAGGTCGTAAAGGTAAAGATCTCGACGTGGTCACGGAGAGAGATGAGTCTTCAAAGGAGAACCTCATATCCACATCATCCTCGTTTATTGCAAATGAGATGGTAAAATTTACTCTTGAGAAAATTTTGGAAGAATTTAAATCGGGTATAGTCGAACAAGAAGACGTAGTTGCGCTAACCATTTCAGCTTTAGAAATGAGAAAAAAGACGGAGCAAGGAGTCTCACGTGAGTGTGCCTTGACACCATTAAGTGAAACTGAACTCAAGCAATATGTTGAAGAGACAAGTAGATCAATGTCGGCAGTAGATGAAGATGATATATCGCCAGTATGTTCGGATGTGGTATTGGACAATTTTATTCTCGAAATGTTGAAGAATCTGATAAAAGACCTTGAAGAAGAAACTCTGACCAAGGAACAGATGCAAACCCTAGCGAAATCCATCAAGGAAGAGACGATTGACATAGTTTCTGATAAGGATGTCCAGGATCTTCATGGCGTTCTTCAAACCGTTCTTCAACGCCTACAAAATGGTGAATTAGAGACACAAATTCTTTTCCAGATAGTGATTTCCGTTGTCTATTCCTACAATATCCTTAAGTATTCACCACAGTCTTTGCACGAAGGTCGTGTCACGGATCTGTCTAGAGAAGTGATCAGTGTGACAGACCAAATTATTTCAAAAGAACATGTGACTGCCACAGAGACATGTGCTTTAAAGCAGGTAGAGATGATAGTACCTTCCACAAACTTGAATTTGGACAAGATTCAGAAATCGTCAGGAACTATAATGACATCTGACCGCAAATCAACGGTTCTATCTGCAAAATCGCTTACTGACCTGCCAAGATGTACCGAAAAAGATTTTCTACTAAAGACCACAACTGATTTGCAGAGAAAAGAAATGAATGAAGGGTTTATTCCACACGTAGAAGAGACGGCTGTCACTATGGTTACTGAAAATGACATAGAAAGAGAAGCACTTCAAAATGTTCTTCTCGATATTCTCAAATATTTGAAGATGTTTGCTTACGAACATGATGTCAACATCCAAAACGATGTTGATGGAGAAGATATAGAATCAATAATTAGAATAATTCAAGCAGGAGAACTAAGTCCTGCCCAATTAAAGTCGTTCGCATCGACTGTAGCAGATCTCGCGATATCCCCATTAAAATCAGATTCTTCTTTTGTAGCAGACATATCTGTAAAAGATGTACTTTGGAAAGTAAGAGATGAAATGGCAGTCGGTAATCTCGAAAATTCTAAACTAAACGAAATAACCGATATATTGATGATGACTTATCGATCTCTTCAGAAACATGAGGACTCCACCACACTGGTATGTGCTTTGTCAAATTTTCTTAAGAGCGTCTTACATCATGTATCATACAGAGTCCAGTGTGGGGACTTTACTGAGAAGGACATGGAAGAACTGGGTTCAGCTATGGCGGATAGCATAAAAAATAAAAAGACTCCGACTGGGAAAGGCAACGAAAGTGTACTTTTGCTGAACTACATCGATAAGATCATGCAAGACTTAGAGTCGGGTGCACTAAGCGAGGTTGAAGCAAAAGTAATCGGAGTTAGTCTTTTCGAATGCGGCCAGAAGTTATTATTACAAGGCACCGGTTCACGGCGGTCAACTGCAGTTTTATCCCTATCTTCAGACAAGGTTGCTGATGGGGTCGCTCCAGACCTGATACAAACACTTGAGGAGGAAATTGAATGTGGAAAAATTGACACACCTTCTTTAGTACAGATCACAAAATCAGTGATGAAAGTAAGGGACTGGCAAAGTTCAAGTCAAGCTGATGGCCTATCATCAAAGTCGTCAGATTCAAAAGCCGCCAGTGAAGCTGTGGCACATGTACTCCGATCTATAAACAGGGACCTTTTGACCGGGAAAAGACCAGAGTCCTTGTCGTCCAACCCGCCAACTTTGTCTTCACCCAGCGGCTCCAATATAAGCAGTATCGTACGACTCTTGATCAATGATATCACAAAGGAACTTGATGCAAAAAGTTTGCCCTTAGAAATGCTATCTTCAGTGGCAGCTGATGTTATGTCCATGATTAGTGAAAGTTCCACGCGACCCAGTGAATCAATATTTAAGTTTGCTGGTGAACATGAATTCGAAAAAACTATCAAGAAAATCACAAAGTGTCTAAAGAGAGAAAAAATGCAATTTAATGATGCACAAAGAATATTCAGCATTATTCTACAAAACTACCAATATTTCATTTTAAGAGAGTATTCGAAGGAGTCGCTTGTCAGCAAACCCATATCAGAACCCGACTCAGAACTTATATCAGATCTTATTAGAGCAACTATAAGAAACATTGAGCTGAGCATTAAGAAAGGGCGGTTCGACGATAAAGACTTTTCTATTCCATCCACGATAGTATTGGATGATATAGTTTCAAAGTCTAAGCCAGGGCTTATTCCAGATGACACTCAGGAAATACATAGAGACCTTGAGTTGAGCATCGAGAAGGGGCGGGTTGAAAAGAAAGACTTTCCTAATCCTTCCTTGACGATATCGAAGGAAAGAAAACCAGAGATTGATTCAAAACTTATATCTTCTCTCATGGAACTAACACTCAGAGATATTGAAATTAGCATTAGAGAAACACTCAGAAATGTTGCTTCGAAGATAGAAAGGAAGCAACTTGAAAGTAAAGAACATTCTGTTCGATCCAAAACATCTGAGGCAACAATTTCAGAGACTGAATCAGAGGCTATTTCAGCCTTTATTAGAGAAGTACTCAGAAATGTTGTGTACAGCATCGAAAATGGGCAGTTGGACAATGGGGACGTTTCTCTTTCTTCCATGAAAACATTGGAAAATAGTTCAGAACCCGATTCGGAACTCATCTCGCTTCTTATTAAAACAACACTCAAAAATATTGAGTCAAGCATCAAGAAGGGACATATTGTGAGAAAAGACTTTTCTATTCCATCCATGGTAACAACAAGTGAAATAGCAGAAACTGATTCAAAACTTATCACAGGTTCTATGAACACCTCACTCAGAAATAATGAGCTGCTTATCCAGAAGGGTCAGCTTGACATGAAAGAACTTTCTGAACCATTTTTGGCAGCATCAAAAGATAGAGGACTTGAAATTAATTCTCAAGAAATGAAAGCTTTCATTAAAACATCACTTCAAAACATCTATCAAACAGTCGAGACGGGAAAACTTGATATTAAAGACCTGCATATTCCACCACAACCAATCTCAGATCAAAGGAGCCAAGAGAATGATGGAGAGGATAATGCAATCGTTACGAAAGCATCAGGCAGAAGTACTGAGTTGAGAACTGAAAAGGAGCAGACGGACGAGAAAGACATTTCTGTTCCTAAACAGGAAATAGCAGACGACAACAACTCAGAGGTTGATTCAGAGCGTATTAAAACTCTTATTAAAGCAACACTAAGAAATATTGAGGCAAGCATCGAGAAAGGGCGGCTTGAGAACAAAGACTTTTCTATTCCTTCCATGGGAACATTGGATGAAGTAAATTCAGACATTAATTCTGAGCTTATCTCAGTACTCATTACATCAACACTAAAAAATATACAGGCAAGCATTGATAAAGGGATGCTTGACAAGAAGGACTTTTCTATTCCATCCATGACAATATCGTATGATGAAAGGGTAGATATTGATTCAGAGGTAATTACCGCTCTTATCAAATCATCAATTAGACATATTGAGTCGAGAATCGAGAAGGGCCAGTTCGAGATTAAAAAGGTTTTTGTTTCGCCACAAGCTACATCAGATGAATCAAGGCTTGAAAATGATACTGAGGTTATTACTGCTCTTATTAAACAATCACTCCGAGACATTGAGTTGAGAACACAGAACGGGCAGATTGACATGGACGAATGTTGTGTTCCATCTCATAAAGTGTCACATGCTCAAGATCTAGAGACGGATAGAGGGCTAATCTCAGCTCTTATCAAAACATCCCTCAGAAATATCGAGTCAAAAGTCGAGAAGGGGCAGATTGATCTTAAAGAATTCTCTATCCCATCTCATTTGATATCAAAAGATGTAAATTCTGTAACTGATTCAGAGCAAATTTTAAATGTGATCAAAGCAACTATCAGAAATATTGAATCGAGCGAAGATAATGCGCAGCTTGGCAGACAAGATTTTACATTACCATCGCAAGCAACATCAGACAAAAGATCAGACACGGACTCAGAGCTTGTAACAGCTCTTATCAGAGCAACACTCAGGAATATAGAGTCAAGCATTCAGAAAGGGCAGGTCGATAGTAAAGACTTTTCTATACCATCCATGGCAACATCATTTGACAGAATGTCAGAGTCTGATTCAGAGCTTATTGCAGCACTTGTAAAAGCCTCTCTCAGAAATATTGAGTCATGCACCGAGAAAGGACGGTCGGAATTAAAAGACTTTTCTATTCCACACCAAGCAATATCAGTTGAAACAGTGCAAGACCTCAGCAGAGAGCTTATTGCAGCTATTATTAAAGTATCACTAAGAAATATTGAGTCAACCACCCAGAAAAGGCAGATGGAAATTAAAGACTTTTCTAGTTCACGCCAAGAAGTATGTTTTAATTTAGAGCAAGATCCCGATAGAGAGCTTATTGCAACTCTTATCAAAACATCACTAAGAAATATTCAGTCCACCACCCAGAAAGAGCAGTTGGAAATAAAAGATTTTTCTAGTCCATGTGAAGCAGTATCATTTGATAGAGAGCAAGATCCCGATAGAGAGCTTATTGCAACTCTTATCAAAACATCACTAAGAAATATTGAGTCAAGCACCGAGAAAGGGCAGTTGGAAATAAAAGATTTGCTTAATCTACGCGAAGCAGTGTCACCTGATACAGAACCACAGACCGATAGAGAGCTTATTACAACTCATGCCAAATCATCACTAAGAAATATTGAGTCGAGAATTGAAACGGGACAGTCTGACATTACGGGCTTGTCTATCCAGGAAAAATTGGAGGACAGAAGATCAGAACCGGACTCAGAGCTTTTGTCAGCTCTCATTAAAACAACACTCAGAAATATTGAATCTAGCGTCGAAAAGGGAAACCTTGACATGAGAGATTTTTCTATCCCCTCCCTAGCAACATCATCGGATAGAAGATCACAGATAGATTCAGAAGTTATCGCAGCTCTTATTAAAGCGTCAATCAAAAATGTACAGTCTAGAATAGAAAACGGACAATTTGAAATAATGGGCATATGTAGACCAAACCAAGTGATTACAGATGACAAAGTACAAGAGGCTGATAGAGAGCTTGTCACAACACTTGTCAAGTCATCACTTAAAAATATTGAGTCGAGAATCGAAAAAGGACAGCTAGATTTCAAAAGCTTTTCTACTAAATCCCCGGAAAAATCGCAGAAAATATCAGAGACTGATTCAGAGATTATTAAAGCTCTTTTCAAAGCAACACTCAAAAATATTGAGTCAAGCCACGAGAAAGGGCGTCCTGTTGGGAACGACTTTTCTATTTCATCCCAGGCAATTTCTAATGATGGAAATTCAGAGACGAATGTAGAGCGCATCGCTGCCACTATGAAAGCAATACTTAAACATACCCAGTCAAGCACCGAGAAGGGGCCATTTGAAAACAAAGACGAGTCGTTTCCACCTGTGTCAATACCCGGAGATAGAAGGCAAGATATTGATTCAGAGATAATGGCAGCGGTTGTTAAAGCGTCTCTTAAAAATATTGAATCAAGTATTAATAAGGGCATGCTTGGAATGGAAGCCCTTTCTACTCCCTCACCGTCGAAGTCAGATAACCTAGTGCCAGAAAGTGATCAAGAGCTGATTGCAACTCTTATTAAAGCATCACTCAAGAATATAGAGTCGAGAGTCGAGAAAGAAGAAAATACCAGTAAAAACTTTATTCCATTACAGGAAAAATCAGATGACAAAAGTTCGAAATTTGTTAGCAACCTTGTAAAAGCAGCAATGAATACAATTCGAAACAGTTTATATGAAGGACAAGTTTTAAAACTGGATTTCACTATTCCGACTAATGAAAAACCTGTGGATGATTTGCCGAACACCTCAAAACAAGTTGTACAGTTTACAACTGACGTAATGAGAGAGTTCATTACTGGAGTTAAAAATGGAAAGATCTCAAATCTTTCAGCGAGGCAGTTCCTTACCATGCTCGGCGAAGATGAGTTTTCTATTAACGATACCGAAACCGCGGCTGTAGAGCGGCTGGAGATTCTTCTTTCAGATATACAAAAGAACCAAGCCTCCTCCATCTATTTCAGAACAATTGTGGACACTTTCCTCTTTTTGGGGGAATATAGCAATCACAATTTCGGCGATCCGTTTGCAGCCTTGGAAGAGATTCTAGTGAACGTAAGCTTCGAAATTCTGACAAAATTTGTACGCGCTACACTTCAGAATGTTCTGACAGATGTTCGTCAGGGACATATATATTCTCTGAGTCGGGAACCCTCGTCGTATCTACTGCAGTCAGTGTCGTCTATTATAGCAGACATTGTCGTGAAGGAGGTTCTTCGGAGGGTAAATCGTGAAATTTCTCCCTCGAACGAAACTTCAGAGGGACACATGAGTAGGCAAGAGTTCGAAAGAGCGGCAAGCCAAGCAAGAGCGCGCTCGGCAAAAGTAATGCAAATGGAAGAAACGGAAAAATCTAAAAAGTCTACAGCATACTTTTCTCTACAAAGCCATAGTGTGTCTTCATTTCAGAGAAATCAATGTATGTCACCTGTGAGATCCAAAGAAGTAGAAGATCTTGTTTTGGAGACGTTGCACAATATTATCTCCAATTTCCGCTTTGAAGGATCTGTTTTCTCAAGAGACAAGGACGGAGACGATAAGTCCTCGCCCGAAATATCGTGTGAAGTTCAGGACTATGTTCTCCAAACATTACAAACGATTGTTGAAGATCTGCAAGATAAACGCTTAATGCATGAGGTTGGAATTCTTCCAAAACCAGAGATAAAGGGTAGAAGTGACACATCTGTGCATGATTCACCAAGTGTGGAGACAGCAGCGTACATTTCAGATGTCTTACAAATAGTCATAGCAGAATTCCATGAAGAACTTTCCAAACAGGAGAACGTGTCACAGGACCAGTCACAAAGACTTGAAACTTACATTCTAGATTCAATCAAAGATGCTCTTACTGAAAAACCTCTGATGCATTCAAGTAGACCCAGTCTAAAAACGCATAAGAAAGAGATAAAGGGTATTGTGATGGAGGCACTGAAAACAACAATATTGCTTGTAGAAAACAAAAGTCTTGGTGAAGAGGACATTGCATCCTTAGTCGATGTTCTAACGAGCTACCAATTGAAAGTTCCCCCTGAAGAGATGGAGACATCTTTGGATGTCGTACAAAACACCGAAAAGGTTCTGGAAATGCTAAATAATGCTATTTCCAAAATTGAGGAAAATGGTATTGATGAACACAACCTGGAAAAAATCTCAGCACAATTAGCTGTTCTTGGATTGAGACGAGAGTCAGAAAGTTCTGATACCGCCTTAATCCCAAAGAATTTTACAAGTGAAGTATCTGTTTCGTCGTCTGCTGTAAGTTCACTCATTCAAAACGTTCTGCTCAAACTGTCTGAGCAATTGAGCGATGCTGAAACTAAATATGATGTGCATGAATCTTCACTAAATTCATATATGGTAATCGCAAAGTCAGATGCTGTTGAGGATCATGGTAATTATACTGCCAAATCAGATGTTAGCACTTTAGTTGATAAAAATACCAACAGACAAATGTCCATGTCAACAGTAAATACTGGAGAGTTATCGGAAACGTCGACAAGAAAGGATATATCCAGTCCAGATACCACTGCATCTTATTTAGATATAGCAAGCAGAAAAAATAAAGAGAACTTTGAACTACTATCCCAAATTAAAGATGAAAAAATTTGCACAAATGCTAAACAGGCTTCAAAAGTACAAGGTCAGAATCAATATCAGGGAAATCAAAAGGGTGTCAAATCTACCAGAACAAGAGATAAAGGGAGTTTGCAAAAAAAGCCAAATAGTCCAAAAACGAAAAATTCAAAGAAGGATATTGTTTCAAACTCATCTGTCCATACTCAGACCAGATCGAGATCGAAATCCAGCCCTCCGCCAAAATACCGTAAACCAGTGGGGAAAAAGCCCAACATTCCAGTGAATTGTGACATAAATACAAGTCCGATGAGAGTAACCTCTTTTACATCGACTGGTTTGTGGTCAGCATCAGTGACACCTTCCGAAGATCCAAGGCCAATATCTAGTACATCAATTGGTTTCAGGTCAGTGTCCTTGACCCCTTTAGAGGATTCAAGGCCAAGACAAACCCCATCTAGAGGCAAATTCGTAAAGGAAACGTGTACACATACGACATATAACATCCCTCCTTCATCGAAAGCAAGCGCAGAAAGACATTCAGCACAAAATAAAACAAACTCAAAGGTAACCGTTTTCAAAAACACTAATACCGTCTTTAAAAATAACACAAGGGCGGATACAAGGATGAGTCACAGTCCTTCAAGTCCCACAAAAATGAATAGCAAAGGGAAATTGAGTCCTCAGAGAGCTAAAAGCACTTGTTATCCTAAGCCTTTGATCGAGCCACACAATAGATCTAAAGCAGCCAGCACAGAAAATAAAGACTCAAAAACAAAAGTTAAAGAATCTAATCAAGGTAGAGTCTCAAGGTTAAGAGCCCATGAAAGGAACAGAGGCAGTACAGTTGAGAGCGTATACATATTACCAGAACCATGTGGAAATAAGAAACGGGATGATCCTTTAGAAGTGAAATCCTTGTGTGGCATCCATAAGACCCGTGTTAGCTACAGAAACAGAGACTTATATTGCGGGGAGAGGAACAACATTGCCCGAAATATTCATTCATCCGAACAGGTAATTCTGAAATTTTAATTGCTAATGTAGCACAATGACTATTAAACACTGATGGCATTTGGAACCCTTTTCTTTTCGAAAATGGAAGGACGAAATTACTCGTTCTCAAAAATAAACTCAGCTCTGCATCGACGTCAGAAGAACACTAGTTATACAGTGTCAATTAAATGTATAGTGCTTAGCTCTAAAATATATATTTAAAAAAAAATTGCGATGAACTCGAGGATGATAAATCCTTTACAAATAAATGCAAATATAACGTTCTTAAAGACAAATGTCTCTTATATATTCTAATGATATTTATATGTCTTCAGAAAGATAAACATTTCCAAATAAAAGAAAATATTTTATCTAATAGACCAAAAGATTATAGATGCCTCAGTTCTGTTAAACGTATTTAAAATATACCTAAATGGTTAAATTGGTACAGTTCTACAAATAAAAGATCAAAATTTACATTTATAATGTAAATTGGTATTAACTATTCGCCTTTATTATGTATGTACGCACTCTGTCAATATACGTAAATATACCACTTACTTGATTTTGGTCGAAATGCAGCCCCTTTCAGTTTCAAAATTGATGTTAAATTGTGTAAAATATTCTTGACAAATGTAACACTGAAAAGCCCGTTTTGACTTAAAGCTTCAAATTGCACATCCACCCTCGTCGAACATAAACACATTTCATCACATTTACATGCACTTGAGTGGTCATGGCTTTCATTAAAACTTATTACAGATTTATAAATTTAAAGTTCTTTTTTTAAAGTAGTTCCAAAAGAGGCACATGATAGCCATTCTAAGTCCATTGACTGGTCACAGAAAGACTTGACATGCTGCGAGTGTTTCAGTAACTTAAAACACTCAGTACGAGTTATGAAAAACTAGCTTTGCACCAGTGATGCGAGTAATCCGGCAAATTTAAACCGCCTTTAAAGCCAACTCTTTGAGTATCTTCATTCTCAAGAACCAAACATTTCGTGTCAGAAGGGAAATGACGTCTTCTACGTGATCAAATTTCTTCAAACCTTAGTCAAATATGCATGTGTGTATGTGTGGATAGTCCTCATTTATGGATGTGCGTGTGTATGCATGTGTGTGACAATATTTCCTGTGGTCTTTAATATTTTCAATCAGTTGTTCTTTTTTTTTTTTACAGAGGATGTAAAACAAGAGGAAAACCTTCCTTTTTATCGATGAACGTAAAAGACTTTACATTAATATTTTATAAACTTCATCTTCAATCAATATTTATTTCAAAATATATGGTCTACTGTACGGGTTATATGTTAGATTCTTTTATAATATATATATAT